>JBBBDQ010001213.1:70000-220000 GCA_037127315.1 Ascarosepion bandense | reverse complement strand
ACTATAAATAAAATAGTCAATGTAATTTACATATCCCATAAAAAGTTGAAACTATTCAGCACAATGAACCTGGTGTAACATGGGGTCTTTTGCTCCGTAGGGGCACGTTTTCTGACACCTGATTAAAACTTTACCTGCCTTATCCCATTACGGGAAAATGTTGTTTGAGACAGATCCAGTTTGTTTTCTTGAGCGTTAACCAAAGATGAATGTTGCATTCATCACATTGTGTCAGAGAGAAAGAGATCTTTTAAGCAAGGGAAGCCCTCTTCATCACCTATTCCAGAGAAGGGCAAGATAAATTCATAGAGGGGGATACAAATGACATTGTTTTAATTGGCTTCAAAAGAGTTATACCTTCAGTGAAAATTACTATGAAAACTTTGTAGTTAGAAAAATCAAAACACTCAGATAAACTAACGTAATGATTTTTTATCATATTTGAAAGCTTTATCTCACAAATCCTTGGTTTTAACTGCTGTCATGCGTGTTTGTGGCTTTGAACTGGTTGATTACTGACCCTCTTTTTCTGATTCAGTTCCATATGGCAATCATTTATTCCTCAAAAGGAAAAGATCCTCGGCGACGAACCGGTATCACAAGGATGATGACGCCATATCTGATGTTGACTTTTCATATCAACAGGATGAAAGTTTTAACAACATTGGGATACAAGCACTGTAAAACTGACGTAATAAGCCTGCTAAAAATGTCAAAAATAGACCCCATTTTGTAACATTTCTTGAAAGAACCTTGGTTACCCTATGACAATTTCAACTGAGCCTAACATATATACTGACATGTTTTATCTTCGAAAATTCTAATTTATAAATATATTTTTTCTTTAATCGTTTCACCGTGAGCAAGGCGGTAAGGGCACTGATGTGCAGGGGACTACATAAGAGTAAAAAGATTAGGTAGAAGAGAGTGAAGAAAAAGACGAATCACTTGGAATGGAGCAAGAGAAGGATGGGAATACAGGTGTGAAGACAGTTGCAAAGGTGGAGAGAAAGGAAAGTATATACAGGGTGGTGAAGAAAGAATTAGAGTAAAGTGGTTAAGAGATGAGTATTGACATTGCATTTAAATTCCTGGAGGTTGTAGCCCTCAGGAAAGTAAGAATATAGAAGCGAAATTCACAGAGGGAACGTGCGAGAAAAAAGCTGCAGTAGAAGAATTGTCATCTGCATTTGGTTGATCTAACTGTGAATAGGTGAGACCCAGTTGCCAATCTTGTTGCACGAGTAAACACCTGTTGCAGAGGCACCAGTTATTTAAGTTCATTGGAGCAGATGTCATGAAAGAACTTATAGAACAGACGAAGGGAAGCCACATCCCGTTGGTGGGGAAGTGGCTGGAGTCGAGCCTCCAAGTCGGTATCTATCACATTACCGATTCACCTTTGGAGCCTATCAAGAACACTGAGATGAGCAGCAGGGGCACCTGGCCATATATGGCAGAAGTATTCCATGCACGGACGAATTGTTGATTTGTATATATGCAGGATGGATTCAGGCGGGGAAAACATCCTGGCCCGACATTGTGACCAAAACTTCCTAGCAGTTGATTTAGCTATTGACTCAATGTAGTGGTTCCACTTGAGATCAGAATAGAGGGTAATGCTTGTTAGCATGTCGGCTGTGGACCTGGCTAAGAGGAAGCCATACTGAGGTGACTTTAAACTGACACAAGAAAGATATGTTATTTTTGCAATAGACAAATTAGTTCATAAAATTCAAACGCTAAAGTAAAAATTTTATTTTATATAATTTCCTTCATTTTCTAAATAAACACATTTATCGAGACTTACGCTTCGTATTTTATCTTTATTATTTTAACTATTATGTAGTAACGAATGCAGAACAATTTATCAAGTCACCTAGCTCAACTCCAAATTAAACAAGATTGGAGAAGAACGGTTATACCTTAAGAACTGTGCAGCAAGCTAATATCTGATGAAGAAAAGTTAATCTCACATAGAAAAACTAAAGTGTAAGCTAGAAAACTGTTACTTTTTGAGATTTTAAATGTCAAAATATCACAGATTTGGTGAGATTGTGTGAAAATTTTGTAATAAAACAAAAACAATTAAAAGCACCGACTCGGAAAAATATACAATAAATTCATAAGATCAATAAAAGACTAAGAAGGAACCTAAAACCCCAAAAACTACTGGAAATTTTTCTTAAATTATGACCACAATAATTTGTGCGGTTGAAACTGCTTACAAACACTCAAACGTTGAGTGGAGCAAAAATTCAGTCACTCCAAGCTGTATGTCTCTTGAGATGGGCATGCTGATGAAGCAGTTAGAAATTTGTTGAAACTTATCATTTTAAGACGATAGCTTGAACGGACTATTCAGCTTTTCATTCTTGGAAATTTTATTTTGTGGTATTCTGAACTATTGATATTTTTTATGTAACAGTTGTCATTTTAATTTTAAATGACAAGATGATTTCTGACCTCGTCTCGTTTGGATTTCAATACACTAGAGAGCTAAAAGACTATTTTTCGGTGTCATTTTTTATTTTATTTTTATTTTCACTTCACATTTTTAGAATATTTAGCGTATTGCATATTGATTTTATTTGACCTTAACATTTTTCTTACTGATTTTATATATATTTGAAACATCTATTTGTATAATATTTCATTTGTTTCTCACAGCATGAATAAATGGAATTATTTCCGTGTCAAAATTTCTAAATTATTTACGCACTTTGACTGAATATGTGAAATTTGCATTTAGTGCAAATACGATAAGAATAAAAGTGTACAATAAAAAGAAAAAATGAATGTTTTAGATTCTGAGTTGATGAAATTCAGTGTACAAAACTGTATACAAGTCAGCAAAATACGCAGCTTTTGCCATATAAATAAAACCATACATTGATTAATGTGAATATATGCATATACTTATTTACAAAAAAAATATAGAATTAAACACGCGCTATGAAAACATTTCACTCACACACACACGTTAATGATGATTTTTAAAACAGTTTTTGGGTGTATAAAATAATCAGTTTTATTTAGACTATTTGTGTCTGTGTTATTTTATGACATAACCCACATTCTTGAATAGAAAATCTGGAAAGAGTGGTATAACTTTTCAAGAACAAGGTCGCAAAATTGCTGTCGAGGAACTAACGATTCAAGCAGTGCATTTTCGTCTTAGTGAATTCTTCTTTTATAATTACTTAAGCGTTTTATTGATATATCAAAATTTATATATTTTTATCACCTCTATATATATATATATATATATATATGATTGTGTCCCTTGTATTTTAAACTAAATCAACAGTTCGTCATCCATATTTGTACCTGCTTCATTTTTAAGCACAAACTCATTAGGTAAGTTGGACGCTGTTTTTCTATAAACTTGATTCGCTCAATATCTCTTGTGCGTATCATATTTTCTATACTGTTTTTCACATAAGATGTTCCAGAAGTTTTAGTTGTCTCAGTTATAATTTGAAATAAAAAAACAGCACATTTTCTCTGTAGGCGTTGAAAAAGCATGCACAAGTCCAGGTATTTTTCATTACTCATGGAAACTGATAACACACACATATATATATATATATATATATATATATATATATATATGAACAGATGGTTTATGATACAGAACTTGAGTAATGCTTTGAAAGTAAAAGTTTTACAGGGCACAATGATGTTTAAAATTTAAAAAGTTTTCCTCCCGCTTATCATAGTTTCTTAATTGTGAGAACTTATAGTCAAATATAATAGCTGTGATAAATGAATTATTCAATGATGGAAAGGGGAATGAACTACTAGAAATTGATCACCACGAGGCCCAGCAAACAATCTTGCTGTTTAAACAGCGACGGTCTGCAAAACCTGATGTAAACAAACCCTATCACTTTTAAATTGAAAATGAATGTGAATTGGCTGAAAACTAACAACAGTCCACATTACATTCTATAGTACACTTTCTGTTATTTATAAGATGTTACGGATGGGTTCATTTTGCTGCCAGGTATTGTTTCTGATTATCAACAGGAATCGTACCTGTTTGATATATAGAAAAATATTGTTATATCGAAAGGAACGTATCTGTGTTCATATAACTGTTCCTGGAAAAATCTTTACAAATTCACTGAAGAAACTTTTTTATATGCCAAGTCCCCTCAAGATATTGACGATCAGGGCTCTCCACAACATTCTGTCCTTTTGAATTTTTAATAATATTTTCTCTTCGTTATTTCTTTTAAAACCCTGTTTCACTATGTAAACTCATCATGTACCATTAACAATATTTCAGGTCATTTAATATAACTGTCTACCAGCAACCAGATAATACGCTTTGTTCATTGGTCCAGATAAATCTAGATGCAATGGGGGCCACAAAAAACCGTTTCCAGCTTATGTTGAAGTTTAATAGGCAGGACATCCCTGCCCAAGTACAACTTCTGAAGGATTTAACCAACTTTTGTTTGTCTTCAGTCATTTTTGGCCAGTAAGTATAACATCTCATTAGAGATTTCATCCTTAAAATTTCTCGGATTATTAAAATAACTTCTTGTACAAGCGTTTTCGCAGTGATGTTTGAATTGCAACTCTGTCAGCGTAAATCAGTACACCATCACATATTGCGTTACTTTCATTTACTTTTCTATTTTCGACTTTATATGCAGTTTGATCCTTCATTTTTAATATGAAGTCGTTTTCCGCGTATTTATTCCAGAGTTATAGACAACTCTCTTACAGTAATATGAAAGACATTTTTAATTTAGTTTTCAGCCCTTATTGCCGTAATCACTGAATATTCAAGTGTGTCCGCTGAATTTTGGAATTGAGCGAGACAGTCCATCAACATTACTTAATTTCTTCAATTGTAAAAATTCAATTTTATAGTTGTAATTCCGTAGTATAGTTCCCCAGTTCCCCGGCGTTGTAGTCTATTTTCTGTACGTGTGGGAACACGCTTTTTTCAACTGTGTGTAGACACTAACCGACGATGGTCAGTTTGTACGAGAATTTCTAGTTCATGTAAGAATTTATAGACTATATACATGGCAAGGACTAATGCCAAAGTTTCCTCTCGGTTTGGCTGTAGTTTTTCTCAGTTATTAACGACCTCAAAACAGGCGCTATTGGCTTAGTTTTTTCATCATCATACTTATGCAATATTACTAAACCAATTCCTGAATCACTTGCGTCTGATGCAATGAAGATGATGAATTTGGTTAAAAAAAGTTAGTGATGAGACATGTTAGGATATTTTTGATCTTCTCAAACGCACATTGTCATTCTTTTGTCCAAATTCATTTAGCGTCTTTTTTAACACGAAATTTATAGGTATCATGCATAACTGATATATGGACATGATAATAGTTTACAAAGCCTAAAATGCTTTTCATTTCACGCAGTTCGTCGGGGGAAGGATTTCTTTAATTGTCCTTGATCTGGTGGTCGACGTTTTTTTTTTTTTTTTTTTTTTTTGTCAATAATTGACTCCAAATATTTTATTATGGACATGAATAGATCAATTTTGTTTAACTAGTTTTGAACCCATATTCTTTGATGTTTTCAAATACTATTTTTATGTCTTCCGCATGTTTATGTCTGGTTTCTCTTTTAATCAGTATGCCACCCAAATATGGACATTGTATCCATATTTTTTTGAAAAATGATCAGATCACACTTTATCCCGAAAGGAAGTTGGTTGAATTTAGATAGTAACTTCGAACATTCTTTTTCTACGAGTATTTTTAGGTAGGCGTACGACATGTCGAATTTACTTTGACGATTTTTTTTTCTGACGGTCAATTATAATTTTGTAAGCTTCATTAAGCCCCGTTAAGAAATCAGCGCCTACGCGGATTTTATTGTTCTTTTTCCTCACCTAAACGACAGATTCAAAGTAGTATACATTGGAAATGACACTTTTTGTTCAGACTTTCCAGTTCTTTATTGATTGGATATAACGTCGCAAAACATACATTCCTTTTCAGTCTGAATATAGCTGTTGCATTTTCTTTAACTTCAAAATTTGGTTTGCCTTCGTATACGTGTCAAGTCCTTCTGAAAAAAAGAAAAACGTCTGTGAACTTCCTTTTTAATTTAGTTTTAAATTTTTCCGTTATCGACATATTACTTGTGGTGACAATATTTACTTGGTTGCAGAACAAATTGACTGGCAGGTCCCAAAGTTTAAATACAGAAATACCATCTGTTTCCAATAAATTTGTTTTATTTTTAACATAAATACCACTATTTTTTCTTTCCAACAAAACAAATATTACAGACTAACTCTCTAAAATGTTTAACACCAGGACCAACTTTCTTGATGTCAATAAACTCATTTTCTTACCCAGCTTTTGCCAAGTCCTTTCATTAATTATAGTTAATACCGGATCTAGTATCCAATTTTAATTTTATTTTTTACTGTTAATCATGACAAGAACAATTTTTCAATTGGAGTTGTTTCGTTCAAAATCTTGTTAATTTTTTCTTTGCGTTTACCAAATACATTAACCTTGCTGATATATTATTTCGCTTTTCCAATTTTTAAATTTGTAACAATTACTTATATGTCCCACTCTTCTACATTGATACCCTATGTTTTTTTTTCTTTAAAGAAAGTTAGTTATAAATTCATTATCACCACAACCCTGGCAAGTATTAAATATTTTATTGTATTTCTTACTGTTTTGCTAAGTGTTGAAAAAGTTCTATTTTGTCCTTAGATGTTAGAAATCTATGCATTTGTAAAATATCTTTCTCCTTAATCTTTGCAGTATCAAGTTTAAATTCACAATATCCTGACATTCTTCAGCTTTTTGAAGGAAATTAATTTTGAATCCATTTCTAGTTTAGTCAAATTCCTGGATTTTATTTAAACATCGTTATTTGAAATATTAGTGAAATATTAGTCGCAAGCTAACTCATTTAACTAAAACTTCTCACATTTATTTGACAACTCCTGCGTCGCCAAAATTGTCATCGTCACACTTTATTAGGTTTATACAATTCCACCGGCATTAAATAATGAGTTTCTATCTCCGAGGATTGTTGATAATATCTCTATAGTTTTCTCAGCATTTATATTGCTTGGTTGACTCGGTAAAATAAAATGTACGTATTTTTCATGTTTAGCAGCAGACAATTTCGTGTTTCCATTTTGTTCCTTCGTGTCTTCTTTCCACATTGTCCATAAATTTTTGCCTGCAGCTTGGGTTGGTGAGGAGACTGTCTATTGCAATTTAGGTGCTTCGTTAATCTTAGTGTACAAAAGCATTCCTTAATTTATTGTAGTCGATTTGGTTTTTTCGTTTCTCCTATTCAAATTTTCCATGTTCTTATGTCCTGGCTGTTTCTGGAACCAGATGTTGGCAGCTACATCGTCATTCGCCGTGCACTATTGGACAATTTTTTCCGGATTCTTTGCGGATTTCTAGAGGAATTCTAAATTATTACTGACGGTCAAATATTAAGAACATTTCATATGCAGATAACAGTGTTTACAGTAGATAGAAACCAGAACAGCAATTTCTACGGAAAACGAACTGAAAGTGCTAAACATCAATCATAAATAGAGCGTGTGGTTGACACCAAATCGCAGACACCAAAATGAAGCAAGTACAAAAAATTTAAATACCTGGCATTTTTTTTTTACAGAGAACGAAAAATGTGACATCGCAATTCGATCGTGTATTGTGATAGAAAAGAGTGTCTTCTAACAACTAGGAAAAGTATTAAGATCTATAAAACAATACATTAGAAACAAAAAAGAATTCGGAAATGTTTTGTTTTGTATAAGTCTTCTTATGTAACAGTGAATTCTGAAACTGAAACAAAAGAAATGTGCTTCTTCCGAAAGATACTGAGAATTACAATGATTGCACACGTGAACAAGGTCAATGTTTTGGAAAAAATGGAAACAAAAATAACACTAGATATCAGAAACAATCCAATATCTAGGAGAAATAATATGGAAAGAGAGCTTAGAAAACTTGACAGTTACAAGATATACTGAAGGTAAACTGAGAAGAGAACTGCAATGCATAACCTACCGAACAAGCTTATGGGCATATGTGGCATAATAGAAACTAGGTGCGATTGCTGAATGACAAAATTTACTAATAGCTCCAAAGGAAAAAATTGTGAAGAGCCATAAGCACTCACATCTTGGAAAGACATATAAAATAAAAATTAGTTTTTATTATTTCTGTAACTGATTCTTTCATTTAATCATATTTTATGTAAATTTATTTGTTATTGTGAACATATTTTCCTGTTCATTTTTATTTATTTTCTATTATAATAATTTTTTCTATTTTGATTTCTGAAGATTAAATGCATATTTAAAAAATTAATTTTTCTAAAAAAAAAGGAAATTAATTTCATTAGATTTGAAAATTATTAATAGTAAAAATCTCAACAAAATAATTCTGTAGATGAGCTCTTCATATTTTATAATTACCAAACAGATAAAATGTATTGTTATGAAAATATTTGCTCATATTTTCTAATTTATCTATAAAATAATTATGAACACTTTTATTGCAGATGTACTTGAGAAAGACAAAGAGATAAATTGACGAAGATGAATTCAAAACTACTTGGATTAAAATAAAAGCATTTCAAGTGTTGAATTTAGCTTTCATAAAACGTTGAAATTAATTAAAACTGTTTTGCTTCTTGAAATCATTTGTCCAGATCGATATTTCAACCGGAAATGGACTGTAGAATAGTAGAAGATAATATATTATTTTTACATGGTACGTTTTTCTTTGTCTTTAAGCGTATTTATATTGATTAGGTTGCATTACCTTTAATGGGTTGTCAGAAATTTCTAAGTAAAATCACTTATCTGCGAGTCTCATAAAGAGGATGATCATGGCTCTTCAGAACTTATTTTGGATATCTTCGAAACATTTATTGTTTTACTATACATCCATTTCCTTGTATTGATATCCATTTACAAAAACGCTTTAGGTATTTTACTTCTGATTCTCTTGTCAATTTTTATAGGCGGCTTTTCTACTCTATGCAGCGCAGAAAGTGGAACCATTACATTCTTATTCGATGTATAAGCGTTCTTTTTGGCACCGTTATTCATATAACGTCATAGCTGATTCCATTTTAAGTTCATAGTATTCTCAGCACCTTTCTATTCTTCTGCATAAACACATCTCTGTTGCCTGCAGTCTTCTCTTCGTTTGAAAAGAAATCTAGCTTACACTGCCTTATAGGACGATTGATATTAAATAACTCTTCAGCACGCATGTTTTGCATTTGCAATGTAACTCTCTAGTCTTTTAGTTTTTGGAATGTAAACTTTTTATGACACGGCGTTTTCAGATTTCAATATCACATTTTCCGTTTTCCGCAAAAGAAAATTCCCCTAAATCTTTAACCTTCTGTACTTATTTAATTTTGAAATGTTTAATTCGATGATCGCATCTTCGGTTTTATTTTTGTTGACAAGATTCTTACAATAGATGGTTAATATTTGAAAGCATTTAAAGGCTGACATTAACCGCGATAGGTTTTTAAATTTACTCATTTTATCTTACCTGATATTTTGTCGGGATGTATATTTTTTATAGTTCAACTCCAAATTAAATTCCGGAGGGATGCCAAATACCAATACCTATAATATAATAAAAAATCAAAATTATTTTTAAATAAGCAACACACATCCTTTTAGTACAGTAGAGAATTCATCTTAAACAACCTCGTACATTTCTTCTATCATAAAATCCCGCTTAATTCATATCTATCATATCATACCAAAAATACACAGATACATTAGAGAGCAAATAGAAATATCAATGAGCATCTTGTATTAGAGACTCGATATCTAAGCAAATAGAACTCCAATATTAGAATTGAAAATAATATAATGCTCCCTAAAACAAGTTTTATTTTTTGAGACATCTGCTTAAAAGTTTAAACATCCAAAGAATAAATTTAGAAGTAAAATATAACTAAAGAATGACATTAGTTATTAGGTACTTATATTTGGCAGCAGTCATTGGTATATAACAAGTACTACATTCGAAACAATGAATACGTTAAATATATTTGTAAAATATTTTGGCAAATAATTACATCGATTTAACAAATTCGTAGTCGAGTTGTCTAAGACGCGCCAGACCAATTGGTGGTATCATCTATGTTGATAGGTGTCGTAGGTTCGAATTCTACCGAATGACACATTTTCGTAACAAACAATTATCATAAATAATCAGGCCGGTAGAAATAAATATTCTGTTTTTAATCAAACAGTATATCTACTCAAATACGAGTATCCATTAAAAAAGTTCAAACAAATAATTTCAATGATGTATGTACAATCAGAAGAACGGTTGCGAGCGTTACAGGAGACTGTATGGTGATACGATGACTTTGCGAAGCAGAAGAAGTGGATGCCCCTCTAACATCGGAATGGTTGGTACCTTACAAAAAAACGTGATATTGTTATGGAATATGATGAGATAGAATTTACAAAAAAACCTGATTTTTGTTGGAATACCACTAAGTCTTTCGGGGAAATAGACAATCACAAAAAGCAACCTTTTCTATTAATTTTCCCGATATTATTAAAAACATCAACTACAAAAAACTAAGTGAATGTTCATTAGTAAATAACAACTATAAATTGATAATACTTTAATCAAACTGGCACAGAAATTTAAATACCTGGAAAAGTTTCTAACAGAGAAGAGAAAATGAGACACTGAGATCCGAAGGCGTATTGGCATGCCCAAAGTTGCATTCCCAAATCTGAGCAGGATATTGAGAGACAGGAAAATTTCATTCAAACAAAGAGTGTACTGGATTGTTATGTGATGCCTGCCTTTCAATATGGCAGTGAATGCTGGAAAATCTCAACAAATGTGAAGGAATGGCTTTTTCCGAAGTACGTGAACGAGTGTGCATCAGAAAAAGACAAAACATGAACTAAGAATGAAACATGAAATGTTGAAATGGAAGATTGAAGTGGCAAAAGAGAATCTAACCTGGGATACTGGAAGGTGGAAAAAGTAATTTATTAAGATGAATGAAAAAACGTTACACTCTAAAGCAAGAGCATATGTAAGAAGACTAGTAGGAGAATGTAGCAATAAAAAAGCTATAATTGGTTTGTAGACACGTAATTGTTTAGGGTTCCATCAAAATGTTGGTTTGGAGAAAATTGATGAAAACCTCAGTAGCAATATTATTATTACTGCAATACAATATAATTTTATGCCTGACTACGAAAAGGGGGCAATTTTTGGAATGACGGTTCGCCTAGCAACACATACACACTCACAAACACACACATACACACACATCATGTACAACAAAGAAAATTTTTGTGGATGGAGATGGTCATTTTCTACGCGTAGTTTGATGTAGCACAATGCTGCTGAAAGTATAGGGCACCCAGTAAGAATTGAACTATTTATTCATATGTGCGGATGTGAGTTGTGGTGCAGGGTATATTGACTCGGAACGACAAATCGGGGAGCCGAGTTTGAATTCCAGTTGAATTCCTTGCATACACACACGCGCAAATATTCTTGGGAAAGGTATTAATCCATCACTTCCCTCTAGTTATGGGTTAAATAACAGAACAGATTGGGTTCTATAGCCTTGGCTTGTAGCCATTCTACCGCAGATAGCAATGACAACTTACTGCGGGATAATCTTCTTCCCATTCAGTCATGTCTCTTTCGAGACATGATCGCCCAAACGTGTATCATGTATGGCCCTTAACCGACTGATTTAGTCATAATTGTTATCGCGAGACATGCTTTTTAATTATTAAACCACGTGTGGTTATAGATGTTCAACATTTGGAGAACAGGTCATTAAATTATCTTTATATCAGAATAATTAAACTTCACTGAAAACCACGCAGTCACCAGACCTTTGTGATTACTGCCAAGAATAGTAGGTATGAATTCCCAATAAGAAAATATGGACGATGTTTCATATAACGCTACCATCAGATTGAGGTAATTATTCGGGCCCAATACAGTAACACTAATTAATAACTCTAGATACAGTGTGAAAAATACATATCTTTTTTTAACTTATGTAAAGATCTGAAATGTTTAAATTTTACTGGTGGTCTTCTTGTCTTCATCACTATATTTAAGATACTCTCTCATACCCCATCTAGCATTAATTGGTTTTAAGTCCCAGATAAAGATGTAATGGGAGAAGCATATTGGTAATCACTCTCGATCTTCTCGTAAAATTAACACAATTAATTTACGACGGTCGTCTTAATTTTTCGCATGCCTGTATGGACAGGTAAAGTCTGTCTGTCTGTCTGTCATTTCAGATCGGCCTTTCATCAGAAACAAATCATTTTAATATTTAAACTAGAAGCGTTCGTCGAGAGATGTTTACATCACGTGACGTAGAAAGCGATATTATTTTTTTATATTTGTAAACGGTAAGCTATCTCTAATAATACTTTTAATTGTTTTAAAGAAATCTCTTAAGTCTATCTAAAAAATCTTTAACTATTGAAATATTTATAAAGATTCAAAACACCTAAGTCCCTATTTAACCCTAGCCTATATGTATTTAATTTTAAAATCCAGTATTTTTCTTTCTTTCTGCATGAGTATGTAGAACTAAAATTGGAATCGATCAATGAACATTTGCAGTTTTCTAATGTGTGTCCTGGTTGGTTGAAGTGCACAGCTATGGGTGATTAAGAGTTGTTTTGGCGTATGCTTAGTTTATGATTATTGAAACGGAATCTAAAACTGTTTCCAGATTCACCGATATACCCATTATTTGGACATATTGAACAGAAGAGAAAATATATTATATTTTGGCTGTCACAGGTGAGGCGCGGTGGGTGTAATTTGATGTTGATGTTGGATAGAGAAAATACTGTATCGTTTACTAAATGTTTGCAAACTAAAGAGCGGGATTTGTTACATTTGTAATTCCCCAATAGGTTTGTATTTTTTTTAGATAATTGGTAGAAGTGAGGATAGTTGATAGGTTGGGTGTTTATTTCATTGCATTTATGGGTGGTATATCGAAAATGTCTTCGATATTTTTGTTTGATTGGAGGTCCTTGTAATCATTTTTTAAATTTAGAATAAGTGAGTAGGAATATTGATTGTGGTTAAAAACTATGGGAATTCGGTTGTTTTTTCTTTTTTTTGTATGTGAGAAGTGTGTTACGATTTATGTGGATGGTTTTATTTAGTGCTTCCTTTATTATTTTTATTGGGTATTTACATTTTAGAAATTGCTTTGTTAGGTTGTTAATGTTGTATAGAAAATCTAGATGGTCTGAGCATATGCGTTTGATTCTTAGAAATGAGCTGTATACAATAGATATTTTTTTTAATTTAAGGGGATGACAACTGTTAAAGTGTAGGAATTTATGTTGGTTTGTGGGTTTGTTGTATAGACTGGTGGAAAGTGTATGTTTGTTTAATTTTATCATGACGTCTAAGAAAGGGACGGATGTGTATGAGTACTCCATGATAAATTTAATTGCATTGTGGACGTTTTTGCAGAAAGTAAAAAGGTGCTTTTTAATTTTTCTAATTCATTAGTCCATAATAAGAAAATGTCATCAATATATCTAAAATAATGTGATGGTTTACATTCTGAAATGTCTAGTATCTGATGTGCATAAGGATATTGGCATAACTAGGTGCCATTTTCGTGCCCATTGCTGTGCCACTAATTCGTAAATAGTGTTTGTTGTTGAATTTAAAATTATGTGTCATTTTAATTTTTTGTTGTGGCTAGTTTTAAAAGTTTGTTATTTGAACGAGTACTTTTTTTATCCTGTATTTTTTTTTCAAATAAATTTATTTACTGAAGGATAATTTTTTTAATATTTTTTTGTTTTTGCTTTAAAATTCCTCTGTTAAATTCCTTGGTCGTCTTCTTTGCTTGGCCATTGTATAGTTGACTCCCACCCCCACCGCATATACAGCACGTAGTATCCAAAAAAATAAAATAATTCTTCTATCAATTGGTTTAAGCACGTGTTTTTTGGGGTTAGGAACAACTTTAATAGTAAGTCATGATTTTGCTTTGATTTTATTTTAATTTTTTGTTGTGGCTAATTTAGTTATATGAACGAGTGCTTTTTTGTCCTGTATTTTTTTCAAAGAAATTTATTTACTGGACTTTAACTGAGTTAAAACTTAGTTAACTCAACGCAAGTCCTTTTCCTTCTTTTTCAGTTGGGGTAGATAGACTAAACTATTGTCCGGTTCACACTCCACCCACGTCTATTGTACAGGTGTAGAGGCTCATCCCTTGTTCCCTGTTTAGGATGCGGTTTCCGGCTTTCTCTTTTCCAAATCTTTCACTCTTGCGTAGCCCCTGCACATCAGTAGCGTTACCGCCTTGCTCGGGGTGATATGATTAAAAAAAAAGAAATTTATTCATTGGCATATATCTGTAATTTCGGTTGTGAGGTGATTTGCTATTACTAAGGAACTCATAATAAGCTGATACTCCTTGAACATGTGGAATGTTCGTGTACAGAGACGTAACATCCATCATTACTAGGATATTATCATCGTGGACTAAGTTAATGTTTTGTAATTTGTTGAGAAAGTCAGTAGTATCTCTAATATAACTAGGTATGTCTGGCAATAAAGGTTTTAGGATATTGTTTGTGTACCCATATATAAGTTCTGTGAGGGTACCAATGCCTGATATTATGGGTCTGCCAGGTGGTCTGATTTTAAGGGTTTTTGAAATTTTATAGATTTCTTCATCATTTGATTGTTTAGTTTGATGTGGGTTAGAAGAAGAGGTGTTAGGGCGTTTTTCTGAAATGATTTTGGGGAGTTTTAGTTTTGGGATAGTGTAGAATTTTGCTCTTTTAAGGTTCTCAGGAATAAGATTTCATTTTATTTTTTATGTTGAGGTTCTGGTTCTGAATGAGAAGTGATAATTCTGTTTTGTAAGTGCTAGTCTGATCTAGAGGGAAGGTTATAGCTCCGCCCTTATCGGATAATTTTTAAACTTACAACTTTTTAGTAGTTTTTCCTATACATATTAAGACAGTATATGTGGATCATCATTACGCTATATATATATATATATATATATATATATAATCTCTTCAAGCGTGGTTCACGATCTCGGCCATTTATGACTTAACATTTCATTCAATCATCAGGACTTTCAAGTGTTGCCCGACTATAGATTGTGGACAGAACTTTCGAGAAATCAACTTTAATGTTCTTTGCCCATTTCATTTGTTTGTGAATATTATCAATTGAGACCTTGTCACTGGTGTCAATGATGTCCAAATCTTTTTGCAAAGATGATAGCAAGTACTTCTGGACACTGTTGCTTCTCCAATGATCCTGAAAAGTGATCTACGGTTCAGGCCTGGACTATTTAGAGTTTCAAATTTTATTCATGACAAGGAAAGTCGGGAAACGTTTTTCCAGTGACTGTTATAGGCCCTATTAGATATCTTCGAAAGACTTGCAACACATCTTTTCTAAATTTGGTGAATTATTTTTAATATTTCTAATGTAGATTTGTCTTTGAAAAGTTCAAATGTCATATCTTTCTCAGACGCAGACATCACTGCACAATTATAATGACACTATTTTCTAGCTTGAACACTATTGTCGTATTAACATTGCAAATTATCACTATTTCTTTCCTGTTTAGCAGAACAATAGCTATTATACAGCCTGTGCATATACCTATTCCTATCATACTGTAAACACTTTGTTAAATGGTACTTTCTTAGGATAAAATAAAAATGTCTTATTGTTAATTATTGGAATCGCAATGTATTTTCATATGGTCTATCAAGTTTTAATGCCCTATTCAAATAAATTTGTATTGTTAAAAACACTCAGATATGCAGATCTATATTAATTCGATTGATTATGATTTTACTAATGAATATAGAATTAAATAGCTTCTTACTATTCTAAGAAAGTCAACTTCTTTTGGATTTAATTCTAGTAAATAGTGTAATTGTGATATATATGGCATTAAGCAATTTTAGAAAACGTCGTACGTAACGAATAGATAAACTGTATACTTGCTGTGTTGATCTCATAGCAACATATCCTCAATCAACAGACATGACATCTTCTCAACTATGAGACATCGTCTTAGAAGCTGTGACTCTGTGGAATGGCTAAATCTAATTAAGAAACTTAATCGGACCACAATATCGTACTTGTCATGGAAACACTGAATAATTCTTAACGTTATCAGGAGTTCGACAAAACTAAAAAAAGAGCGAAAGTCTAATTACCTTATACAGTGATTATTTCCTGTATATATATATATATATATATATATATATATATATAAGCATAGATGTAGCAAGGTGGACACAGAGCATTTAAACATTACATAGTATATCTAAACGAATATTGTCCGAGAAAACGGCACTACCCTTAAACTTGGTCTCGGTTGATGACGCTTGAAGATCTTACAGACTACTGTTCTTTTTCGTAAATTGTGGACTGGGCTACAGAATCATAAACAAGGATTCGTACCAATTAATTCTAAGAACATCAATTTTAGACCTTCAACAACAGAAATAGCTAAAATTGATATCACATGTAACGCCCAATAGTTAAAGAAAAATTAGTAGGTTTACTTACCACACCACCTTAAACAAAAGTTTATGGAAGAAACCACCTATCAGTACTGAAAAGATCTATAATTCTTATTGAACTTGAGATAACTCCTTGAATAGAAATACTCTACAATTTTTGCTCAACTGTTACACTATCTGCTTTGTCAATAACTGTCAAATATTTATTTGAACGGAAACTGATAATATTAAAATATAATAATTTCAGCTTCTCGTTTTATCCCTTGCACCAGGCATCCGAATGCTGGAATGAAAGGCAAAACAGTGTGCGAGAAAAGGGTGTCTAAAAAGGTGGAAGAGATAATAAAGATATTTATGTTTGAAATGTAGCTAAACGCATGCATATCATTAATTTGTTCTATTAGTTGGTAAGACGCATTGTAAAACAAATATTTTGGAATCAATGCTGATGTATATCATGTAACAATAAATGAAGACAATTGGGATACTTGTACCCTTCCAATAAATTTATTTACTAAATTATTTTCTATTTTACCTAGAAGTGTTTTCTTATATATATATATATATATATATATATATATATTGGACTTTCTCATCGTTTTCTACATATGAGTCAAGCAGAATGCTTGATTAAACCAACACCCAGACACTGCACATGGAATTTTATTATAGTGGTGAAAACATGTACAGAACCAACCGCACTTTTGTAAAACTGCATATCGATCTCTGTGAGGTATTTAATGTTAAAACAGGTGGGGTTTTAAGGTTACTTTTAAAGTTCGGTTATAGTGAGAAGTTTGATTTGATGATTTTTTTAAATTTTTATTAAAAAATATCTTTCAGTTTTGTGTTAAGAAATGTATTGGTGGTAAGTTTTTTTTCTTTAAAGATTTATTATGGCAATGATTTTTTTTCAAAAATGTGCTATGGTAATTGTTTGATCCTTCAAAAATGTATTGTTTGTAATATTTTTCCTCCATAAATGTATATTTTTCTATGAAAATCTATTTTTCATGTACATATTTCTATGAAAGTTTGTTTTTATACTTTATAGCATTTTAACCCCAGTGTCTGGGTTAATTATTTGCCCGGAGCTGGGACCCTTACAGGTGCTACCACTCTGTCAAGGTGGATCTGGGAACAATATCAATTGAGAAGTGGTTCCAGGCTCTTCACAACTTCCCAATCAGAGGTCTTGCTATTGGGTACCGTCATGCTCTTTTAAGAAGTGTAGAATACCGTTCCCAAAGGTATTGGAACATAATTAAATCTAAGGCTTTGACTGTAATTCTAACGGTTTAGAATATATATATATGCAGACAGATCTGTTTCATCAGTACGGTTAGACTCCGATTGCTTTTTACCCAGGATTGAAAGCCTACCGAATTGGAGTCAGTCGGCAATTCTACCTCTGGGCTATGGGCGCTCGGTAGAAGAAGGCAGACTTTTTAGCGTGTATATTGTCATTATACCCGCCCAATAGCCAGAATGCTCTAATCCATATATATATATATATATATATATATATATATATAATAAATTATGTACCTAATTTTTTCTATATATGTCCTCTTCTTTTCAATGTTGGGTCTCTAACATTTCATCAGGAGGAAAGAGGAAGAGTTGGATAATGAAGGGAATGTGTCTCTCGTTTTGACCGTTAGACTTTTGAAGAACTTAGTGTTTAAGTGCGAAATTGTTAATTAATGATATCTGTTGCAATGTACGTTTTTATCGGTCGGGTATATCTTTTGGTTAGAATTTCGAAGAAATTGATATGTGGAGGGGTTTGATTACTTGGTCAGTTTTGTGTGATTGTGTGGGTTTTTTGTGCGTGTGATTTAGGAACTTATCTTGTTTGTTGACGTTAAGAATTTTTAGGACGGCTTTATGGTTGGCTAGTGTTTAATTAATTGATATGGCAAGGCTTTCCCTTTCGGGTTCTTTAGATATACGTGATAGGGGTGGGGTGTTTTTTTCTTTTTAATTTTCATTTTACCGGTACGGAATATTTTTTTTTTTATTTTTGTTTTTTCTATTTTTATTTTAGCGGGATAGGGTTTTTTATATTTTTTTATTTTATATTCAAGTTTGGGGTATTATTGCATTTAGGCAAAGTTTTCAAGAAATCTAAACTTGTATTTTTTAAGAAGTAAATGCAAATTTCTATTTTATTAGATTTTTATATAAAGTTGTATATTTAATCTTAATTTTGAGTTTAGAGGATCGGTTTTTTTTAATTTTTTATTTTTTCTATAAATTATTGTTTGGAATCCTATTTATTTTTTTAATGTTTTTATATATTTTATATAGATATTTTTATGAGTATTAGACCTTACTCTAAGAATTTATTAGATCGATTTTTTTCTATAGTATTTTTTATCTTTTATAATAATATCTACTCAAATTTCCAGTATTCTTTAGCATGATTGTAGGGTTAGATATTCAATGTGCTTACAGTTTATTTTTGTGTATGATATAATTATTCTGACATAGTATATTTAATCTTAATTTTGAATATAGGAATTTTGATTCCTTTTCGAGTTTGGGAGCCATTTTTTTTTTTTCGTTTAATTTTGATTTTTCCTGTACGGAATATTTTTGTATTTAAGTAAGGTTATTGCGGTAAGTAAGGTTATTGCTGTAGATTTTAGCAATAGTTTGGGAGCTTGTTTATTTATTTAATTTTACGTTTTATTTATTTAGATTTTTTTGTGGGAATTAGGACTTCCTTTAAAAATTTATTGGATCGATTTTTTTCTACAGCATTTTTAATCTTTTATAATAAGAATATCTAATCAAACTCCTAGTATTTCCTAAAATTCTATTACAAAACATCTCTCTTTCATTATCTCTCTCTCTCATATATATATATATATATATATAGCTTTAAATAGATAGGCATATTTATATGCAATCATATCGACATTCATATGAAACATAATGACGAAAGAATGAGAAGCGAGATCATTCAAAATGTTAGTTTTCAAACGAATGAGTGTTTTATTGAAAAATGACACAAAAGAAAACACTTAAACTTATTGAGCATTTAATATAATTTTCTTTTCCTCGATATTAGATCGGTATTAAAAATAAAATTATTATTTGGCTGGGAGATATTCGTTCTGAAAAGTTCATTTGCTAGAATATGTGCCGGATTATTTCCCGTATTATTTCCCAGATTATTTGCCTGAAGCTTTTCTTTTGGAAAGAAACGTGACACAATGCTTTCTCCACTTGGCAGAGAAAGACAAATCATCCATGATAGCCTTAGATGCTGCCCCTGCTTTATATAAATTTTATCAGAAAAGCTGCGTACTTATTTAGTCATGTTTATTGTCAAATGTTAATAACGTGTCTTTTGAAGAAGCCACATATGAATATATTTCACATACTCTAGGCTTAAAAATATTAAATAACTGCCATTGTATATAGAGTAATTTCATTTCGTTGCTTTGGGATCTGATAGAGAAATATATTTCTTAATAAATTATGCGTTTTTTTAAAGTCTTTTCGAATATTTGGATTTTATGTAAGATACCTCAGACATATTTTAAAAGGAATTAAAAATGCATGTTTTACAAAAATCAGGCATATAATTTACAAAAAAAAATATTTACATATTTAAAAGAAAAGAACCTGAAAAGTTTTCGAAAATTCAATACAAAGTGGAAGCAGCAGGATTGTTTTATCTCTTTGAAATAAAATGCCAAAACAAAAATCAACATTGGTTTGTCTTATTAGCGTCTGCCAATTCTAGCATCAGAAGTTCCACGATTCAGCCATCCATAATTCGATTGTGATGTTTTCATTCTATTTCATCTCTTATTTTATATAGTTTTAAAAACATTTTTTTATTTCGATTTTAAAATTCCCGCTCTCTCGTCGTTTCTTTCCCCCCACCTTTTCCTCACAAGAGGGTGGCATGTAGGTGGTTCCATATTTCTAGCTTCCAGCCGTTTCCGTTTTCTCACTTCGCATTTTCCCGAAAGAGTTTTTCTTCACTTTTCTTCTTTATTTTAATTTGGCATTGTTTCGTCTTTCATCTTTCTCCAGCTTGTTTTTAAGCGTTTAGTTCAAGATAATGTATTCACTGGTATTTTCACCCAGTATCAACATTCGTATTACGTTCTACTTCTCAGTATGTATGTACTCATTTATTTAGATGTTTATCTAAGTGTAGATAGATAGATAGATAGATAGATAGAGTAAAAAGAAGAACTCATATTCACATATGTGTTTCGACCTCAGGCGGATTTTATGAAGGATGTAAGTGTTTTACTTTGCAACAAATATATTTTCCATTAAGTAAATTTCATTAGTTGTTACTAATTTTAAATTTAAGATCGCTCATATATGTATACATCATGGTAACAAAATATCATTTAAACTATGGAGAATACAGTGTGATATTTTAATTTAAACGGAATTGAGTAAGCCTTTGTGTTGTGGCAATAATTATATTATTTTATTTCAAGATTAATCTATGTATTATATAATTAAAATAATCCAAGGTTTAGAATTTAACCATATTGTTTTTATTTTTAAAATTATTAAAATGATGTATCTTGCAAGTTTATTTATGTATGGCATTATTTAGAAAAAGATTGAGTTTATTTCTATGTCAAAATAATGATTTTGATAAATCGTTCTTCATAAAACGACTCTGTGCCTTTTTTAAGAGTTTTAGCCAAGTTTTCCCAATATATTGTAAAAAGCCCTGACTGCATAATATATATATATATATATATCTCCGAGTGAATAGGCAACGAAGAAAAAACATTTTTACAACGTCCAACAAAACAGTGCTCGATATATAATATATATAGAGCTGTGAATATTTATTCTAAATTATATTTTATTCTAAACACAACTCACCAAATATAAGAAAAGAGGCTTTCCATATCTGTCCACACCACCTGATGTGACATTGTAGGTTCAATGTCAAAACAAATGTACGATTTGTAGTGGATATGTATAAAAAATTGTACATGTTCTAAAATATAATTTAGAATAAATATATATACATATATATAAGACAAGAAAGTGAAGGAACACATCGATTAAAAATCCACTGTTCAAACATTTACTTTATAAAGAGTGCTCGATACAGAGTAACGTTTAATATTGTGATTTTGTTATTGCAATGGTTTATAAAAGCATAATATCAGTACAGAACAATTTTCATGTTTAAGAACAAAATCGTTTCTCTTCAGGTGATAATTTAAAATAAATGATGAAAACGATTTAATTTTTAAAATATAAGATACATTTTTGGTTATTTAAAAAATCCTCCAGTCATAGGCGGAGAAAATGCATTTATGTGTGTCAAAACTAGTCAACCAGCATATAGAATATCTATCTATGGAGATTTAAACATTTGTGTTAGGAAAGGGTGTAGGAGGGCTTAGATCTAGACATGTCGCATTTTAATTTTGTCTGGGTAAGATACATAGTTGAACCTTAGATTCTTTTTAAAGGAGTAGAAAATTTTTATCAGGAGGTTGGATTTTAGGTTTTTAATTATTGAATAATAGAATATTTTAGCTGCTCTATATGAGTAAAGGGGATAGAAAGATTAATCAGAATATGAATTAAATAGTTGTGGTATTCTTAGTTATATTGTATTTTCAACAACAATTTCGTGTTGTGTGGGCATTTGTTTTAAGAAATATTCATTTTTTTTATTTATGTTAGAGTATAAGTTATAAATCTAACATAGGGTTTAATAAAATTTTAAACCTTAGAATAAGCAACGTTTTTCTCAGGCACAAAAGGCAGATATCATTCAAAGACTTACAGATTCTAGTTTTTCCAGAATTTTCCATTTTACATTGTGTGTTTATTTGTGTCCTTTAACTTCCCAAAATACGCAGAAAGGGATGTTTGGTTTCGATACATGTTGTGGTTAAAGGAAGTTAAGTGCATATACCAACGTTATTTAAAAGTGTTCTTTATAGATCCGATACAAACATTTTTTTAGTTGGGTACAAAATAGAATTTGTTTCACACCTATTTTGCAGTGGGAAATTATTAGAATTTCGACAATTACATAATTTAGTATTATTGCTTTCTTTATTATTTTGATAGTTATTGTTACTTTGATTAACGTACTAATTTAAGATATATTTATTATGATTTGTAATTTTTTTTCTAAATTTTTAGTTTTCTTTTTTATGTATTTCATATCCTGGTTTGTGTAGCCAATATCTTTTAGGTCATTATTATAAAATTTTTGTGTTTTACCCGAAGAGATTTTACTAATTCTATGGAGGAGGATATATGTTTGATTTTACTTGGTGGTGATTAGATTTTGGGTGTATGTATAATGGATATTCGTTAGCTTTTATGTATGGTTGATTAGTACTATTTACTAAATCAAGTGTACATCAAGGAATTTTACTGCTTTTAAATTAATGTTGATTATTATTTTTAGATTTAAATTTTGAATTCTCTTTGGATGAGTTTTCTATTGTTCAATATGAAAAACATAAAATCCAAAGTCCTGCTAGAAATTGTCTACCCATTTGAAATGTCTAAGGTCTTACTATGTATCTTACCCAGAAAAAATTAAAAAGTGACATGTCTAGATCTAAGCCATCTTCTCCCTTTTCCTAACCAAAATATTTAAATCTCCATGGTTATATAATTCTAAATGCTGTTTTGACACACTTGCATTTTCTCCAACTACCACTCTCTAATTTTCTATATAATCAGCTTTTAAATATTCTAATTTAGAAGGTCAGCCAATTACGCTTTCTGTCTCTCTATGCGCTTTATATTACCTGATAATCTAAGCTTTTTGAATGCATACCCGGAACTTCCAGAACGCATAACTTGGAAGTTTAAAATAAGGAAGGGGGGTGTCAAGAACTGTAAACATTTTTATCTGAATTTATACGACCCTAAAATATCTTTTCTGAAATGTTTATAACTGGACATTACTTCACGTTCTCGAAATTGCAGGGTCTGGCTTTTTCTAATATGCGTCAAGTTACAAAGGGTTTCGTCATCTTTTTCTTTTAGTTTCCACGCATGATTGTCCAGTTTTTGACTATTTTAAAGCTTTCTATACGAATTCCACCGAACAATCAATTTAAATAGCCACATAACAAAACAAATCATTCGAATTCTAAAGAACAGAACGCGAAGCAGACTCAGGCCAGATATAGAACAAGAGCATAGTAGAGCGACACTATTCTGTTGTGACAAGATTCGACATCAGCAGTCACAAAATAAGATACACAGATAATACAGTGCTGATAAAAAACACGGAAAGGAAATTTTAAGACCTTCTTCAGAAGGTAGCTAAATAGAGTGGAAAGAAAGACTACAAATAAACTCCAAGAAAACCGAACGTATGATTATCAGCAAAATGTGGACCAAAGATGCCAACTACAGTAGGGGGATACTAACATCAAGCAAGTACAAACATTTATATACCTGGGAACTGTTCTAACAGAAGACGGAAAATGCGATACAAAATTCCAAAGGCAAACCAGCATGGCTAGTGTTGCATTTAAGAAGCTGAGTAGAGTATTGAGACAGGAAATCTTCGCTAGTAATGGACTGATATTTGATATCTGTTCTTCAATACGGCAGTGAATTCTAGACAATCTCATTAAAGATTAGGGAAAATTTTGAAGCAAATGAAATATGGTTTTACAGAGGGATCCTATCATGTATTGAGCATGGAAGCAATGATGAGGTTTGGGAAAAAGTGGAAACGAAAAGAAAATTAATACTGAACATCAGGAAAAGAGGGTTACAGTTTCTGGAATATGTAATGAGTAAGGCGGACTTGGAGAATTTGATTCAAACAGGTAAAATAGTGAGAAAGAAAGATAGGGAAAAGCAACGTTTAACATACTTGACGAGTCTGAGTAAGCGGATGACAACGGGGTTTGTGTGGGTTCATGAGAGGTGGAAGGCCATGACTGCCTACGTTCTAAGAGAGCATGGCACGTAGAAGAAGTTTGAATGTTGATTTGAGATAACTTTTTCTTTTTTATGTGCTCTGTCCCTTCAGAATGTAGGTGATCATGGCTTTCCACGTCTCCTTATCCCTGGTGGCTCTTAACACTCTTTCTCCTGTTACAGCATGCAACCCTCGTTCCATTATCCACCTAATTAGGTTCTTCAAATATGTTATCTGCTACTTATCCCTGTCTTTGTTAGTATCAGGTTCTTCAAGCCTTCTTTCCTCATTGCACTTCTAGGAACTTCAGCTGTCTCTTCCTGGTGCTCAGTATTACTTTCCTTTTCGTTTCCATCATTTCCAAAACCTCATCATTGCTCACATGCTCGATCAATGATATTCGCAGCATCTTTCTGTATCACTACATTTCAATTACTTCAAGTGTTTCCTTCAACTTTGATGATATTGTTCGGCATTCTCTGTCATATTGAAGAACTGACAACATATAGCATAATACTGATGCTTAGTATTAATTCCCTTTTCGTTTCCATCATTTCCAAAACCTCATCATTGCTCACATGCTCGATCCATCATATTCGCAGCATCCTTCGGTAGAACTACATTTCAGTTCCTTCATCTTTGATGATATTGTCCAGCATTCACTGCCATATTGAAGAACTGACAACACGTAGCTATCCAGTATTCTCTTCGTTTTTTCTAGCAAAATTGTCTTGTTTCTTAATACGTTACGCAACTTCTGGAATGCTTCCTTCGCCATGCAAATTCGCCTGCGGATCTCTTTGTTGCACTTTCCGTCTTCTGTTATAACACTTTTATCTTCTTCAAAATTGCTTTTAGTACCTTTTTCTCTGTCAATTTTTATCGTGTACTTCTGCTTTATGAATAACATTTTACTCTTTTACAAACTCGGTCAAGTGGGCCTTTACGTCTATATTGGCAGTTATATTTTTAATTAACGATATTTTGCTGCAAGTTATTTTTTAAATTATTGGCGTTTTAAATTTGAAAAAAAAAGAAATTATTTAAAAAAAAACATTTTTTGGCATCCTTCTGTAGAACCACATTCCTTATGCATCAGTTTAGTACCTGTGAGAAAACTGTTCTACATCCACTTCCATGCATTTAGATTAATATTGCCTAATATTAATACTCTTTTCAGTATTTTAATACGTAGTTTGAAAGGTATATTGCATTATTCCAGTTTACCATAGTGTTTCTGTGTCAAGTGTTTTTTTGTCAAATTGGTATAATTATGTTCCTGGCATAAAAAAAAATAATCAGTTAAAGAAGTTTGTTTATGCGAACATTCAAAAAACAGCAGAAAAATATTAAAATATCTCTTCTTTTACAAGATATGTTTATTCAGGATGTGGGCGAAGGTAGCCATTCAATACTTTCTCTCCACTAAACGTCTAAGCAAAGGCTTTTCCCACCTGTTCACTCTTAGTTTTCATCCATCTATTGACACAAGGTCATTAAGTACATTACTCGCTATCTTTCAGTGTGATATGTAATTTTTTCTTGAAAAAGGAGTAAAATATAATTTTGTTCTCAGACTGATTCTTCTTCTCCGTACATTTACGATTTGATCAGTCATAGTTCTTCACGAATTCCTATTTTATTTATACGGTATGTAGGTTACTCTCTGATCTTTGTTGATCATATTCCTCTTTATATCCCTTGTGATAACAGATTCTCATCGACTCTATACATATATTTATTTTAACGATAAATATTTTGAATGTCTTCTAAGAAGAGCACGATGACGTTTTCTTATCTTCAAGCCAAAATAAAATATTTGTGAACTGGTTAAGGCCGAACGTATTCTGAATAGGGAGCTGCATTTGCTGTTTTTTATGGGCATGTCACGTGTTAAAGAATGTGAGACATCTATAAATATTCATGTTAAAACTCAACTGACCTGATACTACGGGAGCGAAGGCGTACGGTAGATCACCGCGCTGCACCTGGGTAGACGAGATAAAACTCACGCTATAGTAGCCCCATGTATATAAGAATGAAATGAATTTAAAAAATCCTACTTTGATGAAAGGGTTGCTTCGTTCGACTGAGTTTATGTGAATTGAATAATTATGGCGGGTCATTTTAAAGATGAAGAATTGTATTAGATGTTTGTTTAAGTTGAAAACATGTAATTACTCACAAAATCAATGGATGAACCATTTCTGGAACTAGATTGGAAAGAGATTTATTCATTTCACAATACTTGCTGTGATCATACGCGTTGGTTGTTTTGATTTTGTTAACTGCATAGTATAGCAGGGTCAGTTTGCCACCGTTTATGACAAAAAGTCACAATGATGCAATTCACTCCGCCAGAAATTTAAAATCGGAAAACTGTACTGTTTGATATTAACGTCGGAATTATTTGACACTCAAAAATCTTTTGGTACTGAGGATTTAGAAAGTGTTAGATGAGTCCAATGGTTATTACGACTGTGCTTGGAGTGATGGCGACGTTATAACTCCATTCCACCTCCCACAGGGCCAAAGACATAGCACTGAGGCTAACATCAAGTGTCTTGAAAAGATAATGCTGCCCTTGGTTAAAAGGGTGGCTACTGAAATGTCCTATGTCTCTTAACAGAACTCTACACCATGTCACACAAGCAGAAGAAATTAGTCATCGCTGACAGATAATTTCTGTGACCACATCACTCATTTTATTTGGCCACCTAACTTCCCAGACTGGCCACCTGGATTATTATGAGTTGCGCACATTTAAGCGAATGACCAACAAAACCTGTAAAACCAAAGATGAACTGAAGGCAAAGATTATGATAAAACTGACTAGCTTATATAATTAGACCGTCCATAAGAGTTGACTATAAAGTCGTCTGGAGGCTGTGGTTTTAGCCAATGTCAATTTTACAGAATGAAATTACTCTTTACGTGTTGAAGATATTTCTTAATAATTTTGTTAAATATATTTGTTAAAATGAGGTGTCAGTGTTATTTTCATTTTTCTGTAGGCAATATGCCAAAAATTCTCCAACATTTGGATAATTTTTTATTAAGTTGATTCTAAGCTTTTGGCTCACACGCGCCATCATCAGAGAGGATACAAGATTTTAACACAAAAACATCCACCATCAGCGACGATTTTATCTTATACTGACATAAAACTCCGCTAAGCAACGGCAACATTTACCAAAAATAAAAACGCATTTGGCAAATTTGTAATGCGGTTCTATGACATCACACCGCGTGAGACCTTGAAATGATAACAGAACCATATATTAACATGCAATGTAATGTGTTATGACCAGATTTAAACATGATTTTATTAAGTGTGTTTTGTTTGGCTTTAATGTAGATGGCCCCCATTATCTGAAGGTTCTTTTTACTGTAAGTATGAGTGAGGATGGTTGTATTGTTGACTAAAATCCGTCTGATATTACATACATGTATATGTTTTTCTGAGAAATATTGTTTAATTGTACTCTGATCAGAAAGGTGACAGGTAAGTTTATGGGCGAGCGTAGCTATAGTAAAACCAATATATGTAGTGGGTTTATTATTAGTACCAGAGATAAAACTTCTGAACGGGCATGTAAATTGGTACACTACATTGGTATTTTGTAGAGAATTTAGTTTAATACTTGTAGTGCTATTAGAGACTATGACGTCAACTGTTTTCGATACCTAAATTTAAGTAATCTTCAACTTTAAAATTAGCTTTAATTGAAAGCCATAAGATTAAATTCTAATTCCCGAAAGAAAAATACACTGGTATTCTTTAACCCGAAATTATATTGATTTTAATCTAATTTTTTTTTAAATCGAATAAATTGAGTTAAAATTTCCCACCATTTTTGATTTATTGACACATTCTGTCAACACTATGTCAACAGTAGCCCAATTTCTGTTTTAAAAATCTTGCAAAAATAAAATATACCTTGCTGACACGTCATTTAAGTCAATTTTTAAAGTTGAAATTTACCTTTATCTGATTTCAATCAAGTAATAATTCCTTACTGTCAGAAATTTAGAAAAAACAACAACTTTTTAACTGCGGTAGCCCTACCTGTCATCACCTCGATGACGCAATGGTAGGGTGTTAAAAGATTTACGAGCTCCGGAAGTTGTCAGACGGAAAGTATTGCGACCATACGCGCCAAAAAAACACAATTTTAATTTCTTTTTTTTTTGTTTTAACTAAATAGTAAAATTTAAAATAATAATTTCAGCAATTTTATAATATTTAATAGAATTTTAGTTTACATTTATAGCCAGACATTTGAATATGCCTTCTGAATTACTGCAGATGTTAGAATTATGTAAACATGTTATGACTCTTATGGAACACCGTACTTACTCAAAAAGGGAACGTAATTGAACATATTTACACACAATTTTTTTTTTAAATTAATTTAAAATATACGGCTTAACGATTTTTATTATACTTTTCAATTTTAGATAGGCAATATGATGCTCAACTATTAACTATAAAGAAAACTCGAAATCAAGTCTTTGGAGATTTAAAACATTTTTAAAAGCTTTTAAATTATTAAATTATTTTAATTTACAAAAATTTAAACTATTTTAAAATTTTAATATTAATCGGAAAAAAATTTTCTTCAGAGTATGTCCTCAGTAGTTGTGACTTATTCCAGTAATTAAAAAGATTATCAAAATTAATTTCGTCGGAGTTTTATTGCATTTTTTATTTTACTCTTCGGAGGTTTTCGGATATTGATTTCAAACTTAAGATAAAAGAAATGGGTGATTTATATTTCCCAATGAGTCCTGCGTTGAAGTAATTAAACAAAAGTTTGCCACTATTTAAAATGTTTTAACAGTCAGGGATTTACGTGAAGTGGGGTTAACAGATGTAAAAAAAATATTTTTACCAAGATTTTTAAAAAATAATAATTTCAGAAGTAATTTCATTCATTTGTGAATGAATACTGAAGTTTCATTAAAATCCGACAATTATTTGATTTTTGAGATAATTTCCAAATTAATGTGTTTTCAACCTAAAAAAGTGGCAAATGCAAAAAATTGGCGTCTATTGTAAAACAGTAGTAAACGTTTCTTAGCCGCTAAAATCAATCGAAACAAAACTTTGACAATATTTCGAAAATGTTAGAAAGGATTAAAAAAAATTTAAAAATAATTAAAAACTACTTTGATCTTTCCTCTTAATAATAATTTAAACATTTTGACGATAAAACTTTATTTTAGTGAAGTTTGTGGCGTTTTGCATTACGCTATTGCTGTTTTCCCGTGCAAAAGTGGAGGTGCCGAATATGAGTTTAATTTGATTATTACTATCCACTGGTTTAACATTTCGACGTATTATGTTTTTGTGAGTTTTTCATTTTGTTTATAATTATTATGTATTTAGTTGCAATAGTATAAGTTAATAGTGTTATGTTTATTTTGATGTAAACCATTATTATTAATATTATCAATATTGTTAGAGCTATTGTTAACTTTGTTGAGATACATTTTAATTTGTTGATCAATAACGGAGTTAGGAAATTCATTATTGACAAGTGTTTGCTTAATGCTGTGTAATTCTTTATAAAATATAGATTTGGAAGAAGATATCATTTGTTTTAAGTTTTTTATAACAGCTAACTTATATCGTTGGGTGCATTCACTATTATAATTAAGAAGACACGAGTTTATGCTAGTTGGTTTCCTATATAGAAAAGTAGTAAATCTGTGTGCTAGAATCAATGATACATCAAGGAATGAGATTTTATTATTAAGTTCTAATGTAAATTTGAGGACGGAGTGACGTTCAAATTTGTTTTTAAGATGTATAATTTGATCGATATTCTTAGCTAAAAGAAAGATGTCATCTATGTATCTTACATATATAGAGGGTTTATTGTTGTCATTAATTGTTTTATTTTCTAAATTTGCCATATAATAATTAGAAAAGAGGTGACCTAAAGGAGATCACATCGCAATACCATCTATTTGAGTATAAATATTGCCTAAGGGATCGTGAAATGGTACTTGTGTGGTTCATGCTAATAATAGTGTTTTTAATATAGTGGGTTTAATATTGATTGATGGGAGAGTAGCATGATTGTATACATCACGGATAATGATGTCAATCGTTTCATGGATGGGAACATTAATGAGTAAGTTTTGGACATCCAAAGATGCAATTATTTGAATATTAGGTTTTACGGAATGGGGAATCTGTAAAAATTCGTCCGTGAAGTTAATACTATATTTACCAGGAAGATAGGGAGTAATTAGTCTGTTAAGTGTTTTGGAAAGGTTATATATTGGTGTGGGTATTTGAGAAATAATAGGTCGGAGGGGATGATCTTTTTTACGGATTTTTACATTTCCATAAATGTAGCCGGGCTGATAGTCACCTATAATCTTTTGAAGTTTATAGGATCCTATTTCAGCATTGTTTGCAGTAATAAGATTATTAATGTATTTTTAAGTTGGGTGGTGGTATTACTAGTTCATTTTTTAAATTTAATGTGATCGTCCAGAATGGCCTGTAATTTAGAGTGATATTCCTGTTCGTTTAAAATAACAAATGTATTGGTATAATCGCCACGTCGGATAACAATATTTTTGTTATTTTTTACATGTGTGGCTGCTTTTATGAGAAGCGTATTTATAATATCATTAGGATATTTATGCTAACGGTGTTTGATTGATTCAGATTTACGTAAATCTTTTAAGCCTCCCTGTGTAGTAATATGGTTGTCTTGTTCGAGTTGAAGTATTTGTTGGTATAAAGCTTAAATTTCCATTTGTTTAAACATTGAATTAGGATTCTGTGCGATATGAAAATATTATATTTAACAATATATTTTATATTTAATAATGTCTCTCATATTTAACTATATATATATATATATATATATATATATATATATATATATATATTACTATTATATTAGTTATTACGTGAGAACATGACTAAACTAAAAACTACTACAAAGTTGTACATTTTGTTCTTTTACTGTTGAGATGAAATGTACAGATTTGTTGTAGTTTGTAGTTTTTATATATTAGTTTTATATATTCTGAACGTAAAAATTAATACGCAAGAAACAAGTAATATAACAATAGCAACAATAAATCTACAGATTAAACAAAACGTTCACGGGTTCTCGTACTTTTTATTCTATATATATATATATATATATATATATATATATATATACGTAAGAAGAAAGAGAGACAGTCTAATGTTTATATTTTATTAATTAGTTTTTAAAGTAAGCTGTGAACGGCATTCTGATACATAATTTTTTATAGATTTGGAAGTGGCATACTTAACTGACATGGACGAGTGGAAGTGTAACCTGCACCGTTATAATTTCTACTGGGAATCAAAATAACGTAATCATGACAGCTGCTTAAGGCTCTTTAAAAACCGTCAAAACAATGTCATGAAATTAAGAAATGTAGAAGAGACTACAAGGCTGTGGCTTGTATAAGAAATTACAGTAGAAGTTCAGATTACTTTCTTACTTCAAATTTTATTCAACAACTGCAGGAGAATGTTATAGAGAACCCTGGCAAGAGAATACACGTTTTGAGAAATGAGTGACCTCCGATTTCTGTCATACACGAGGTGTAAAAGTTAATTTCTTTCAAAGTAAGATAAAAAAAACTTAAAGCAAAGCAAATAACAAAGAAAGTGAAACATGCTGTTTAACAATGGACATTCTGGTTCTTTTTTATGAATAGAATATTTGTCAGGACCAGCTGCGCAACAGCTTGTCGTCAATTTATTCTAAGTTTCACGTGTCCTAAAGTCTTGGCATGTCTTCAGCGAGGATGATGTCACTGAAAAAATTACCAGGCTTAATTCTTTTTACTCAATGGAGTGGCTGAAAACCGAGATCAAATCTCGGTTGGGTAGGGTGGCTGCTGAAAGAACATAATATATTGCTGCATGATTCAGCCCCTGCTACATCTACAAGTAAATTCAAAAGTAGCTATCAAATATTATTTACGATTTCACCAGCCCCATAGACGTGTTACCTTAATTCCCCTGATTGCACTCCCATAGATTATTATGTGTTGAGCGTGGTTGAGAAAGACACCAACCGCACTGATTGTAACACCATTGATTGTAAACTGATTATTTATTTTACATGAATTTTAGTAAAGTGTAAGTGGGGAAAGGCTGCTTAATATTAACTTTAATACACCTAGATAGCCAAATTTGAAAACTATTTTTTCTAAGAGCTTTCTCAATCAACACAAAAAACTTATCCTTATCCATACGAATATACTACATATTCACCTTTCCAATATTTTATTATGCATACAAATTTTCATTTTTTCCACAATTTCTTCTAAACGTTTTAATATTTTCATGCCATAAAGGCTGAAAAGTCGAACACAATAGCAAAAGAAAAGCAAAATGAAACATTCAGACTAAAACAAAACTGTATTAGTCTGGACTGAGGAATGCACAAAAATAACAGAAACCGCTGAATTCTGCCGACAAGCAGAATCCGGAATACTACTCATCAGTAACAGGAAAGCAATAAAATAATTTAGCAAAGACGAAATATGTACCACTGGTACAATAAAAACAAAAAGGGACGATAAATAAACTTTGGGAAATTTGAATCAAGACAATCAACAGAACTAAAGAGAACGCTGGGATCAGGCCTGGATAAGGCGGAGAATGAGATTCATTCATTAACTGAGGAAACAAAAGGACATTGTCTTACCCAAAAATTGTGTCGGACAGGAATCCACCCCGTTGTAAGGACAGCAAAAATAAATGGTCCGATTCACACAAACCAGGCTTGCAACTTTTATCCGCCTTTCGCTAAAATCTTTCCAAAGCAAACGTTTTCCATCAGATCCAAACCGAGTACAGATCTAGTCCGATGGGATCCCTCTACTAATCTCCAATACAGTTATTTCCTAGGCCGTGAAAGCTCAGTGGGCTGAAAAGTAACATGAAAGTACAAATAAAAAAGTTTAAAAAATGCAGACAAGGAAGAAAAAATGAAAAATACAACAAAACAGCATCACGTAAAACAAAGCGTCTCATGTAAACGTTTTCAGACAACAAGACTTTTCCGAGAAGAAAAAAAACTGAAAATAGCCGCTACTAGTTTGTAAATGTACATTTATTGAAATATAATTACAATGGTGGCATAATGTGAAAAAGGATGTGGAATGTGGGCGAGTAATCTCAGACTATTCTAAACTTAGCTAATATATATTGTGATTCATGCATTCATTTCAATTTACTAATTCCTCAAAAGAACTCATCCATCATCATTCAGCCCATACCACAATGTCACATCATAGTAAAACTCAAATGACAGAAATTTTCTGATACAAATTGTTTATATTTTTGTTTTATTTTACAAAAATATATTGCATAAAATAAAGGTGGCATGAACGCAAGCCTGAAACTAAAACATTCAACAAAATCAAAATCGTATTAATATGACTCGTCCACCTAACCGAAACAGAGCGGTAGAATTAAGATCCCCCGGTAAAGGCAGGTAAAAAACAAAATAAATTACAAAGTGGAGTAATATGACGTTCTGATCTAGTTAAGAAAATAAAAGGATAAAAATGAAAGCATTTCAATGTCATAAGCGCACGAGAAAACGATGGCTCCAGTTCTTCCAGGGATATCAATTTCACATAGGCGCGTACTACATAGCCTGTCTCTTATCCAGCAATATAGTGGCTTCAATTCCAAAGCGTAAAGTAGGTGCGACAGCGGACAACCTTGTTGAACAGAATGAGATGTTGGAAAAGTAATCAATGGCTTTCTATTCACCTGATCCAGAGCTCTTGAGCAGCTATAAACCAGGATGATATACTTGCAGAAGTCGGTTTGGAATACGGCGAATTGCAAAACAGTAGCCAGGTATTGATGATCCATCCGATCAAACATTTTGAACTGATCCCATCATTTTCATCATTATCTTCTAAACATATAAGACCGTCCGGACCAGATGCAGGTTGCTCTGAATTATTCGGTCTTTTTATGACACAACCTTGCTCCGGGCCTAACAGAATCTTGGAAACGCTTCGTCAATATCTCAACAATAATGGACCTTTAACCATCTAAATCCAGCCTACCATACTTTTTTTTGTTTGTTTTTTTTGTTTTGTTTTTTGTTTTTTTTTTCAATAGTAAGATCACAAAACATAAGTCCCTGACGGGGTCGGATATCTGCTTGAACAAGTGGTTTTTAAACATATGCGACAGGCTCAAATTAAATTTCTATGCCAGACTAGTATACCGAAGACTTGCTTCTGCCGATCCTCTAAAATGCCAAGTAGACTCACATTCCGTGATCTTACCTTCACAATCAGGAGCACCTCGACATGGTGTAATGGTTAGCAAGCTTGTCTTGCTAGAATCATTACAACTGAGTAGTGAGTTCGATCCTCACTGGAGACCTCATTGCTTCGGTCTTGTGCCAGATCTAAGCGGCGCTTAATCCGTTACCTTCACAAACAACCGCTCTGGTCAAGGGAAGTTGGATAAATATTTACAAAATTGTTTTCACACAAAGCAGTTTATTTTAAAAAGAGCTCTGAAAATGCCACCTCATTACTTTACACACTGTTAATAGTCTACCAAAGTTAACACCTTTGTTTTTGCTTTCTAGAGAAAGCTTAAAAACACGCTTTTCAGAGAACATATATGTGAATTTCTTACTTGATCTTCTTTTGCGTTATATTGGGTCATTTCATTTCTGTTTAAATGTCATAACTTGAATCAATTATATAAACATATTTTCCAGAAGTAGAACTTTTTTTTAATCATTTCACCCCTAGCAAGGCATTACACTGCCACTATTGCGCAAGGGGTTATATAGGGGAAGGTAAAGAGAAAGAGTGGTTAGATATAGGAAATATCAGAGGGTGATAGACGGGTAAGGATACCGAGACTGAGGGTGGGTAAATGGGAAAAGTGTTTGAAAGAATGGATGCGAGTTAGTGTGTTAGGTGTATATTGACCTTAAATTTAAACTCCTGGAGATGGTAGCCGTCGGAGAAGCAATCATGTGGAAGGGAATTCCAAAGTCGGGAAGTGCGAGAAAAGAAGCTGTTGGAGTAGAAATTGCGGTTACATTTTATCGGTTTCACTGTAAAAGGGTGGGACCTAGTTGCTAATCTAGTATCTCATGCACATTCGTACCTAGGGGGCACCAGTGATCTAACTTCATCGGAGCAGAAGCCGTGAAAGTATTTATAGAAGAGACACAGGGAAGCCACGTCACGCCTGTGAGAAGGAGACTGCAGTCGATCTACCAAGTCGGTATTGATCACATTACAGACTCACCGTTGTATTTTGTCAAGAACCCCGAGAAGAATAGCAGGTGCACCCGATCAGATGTGGCAGCAATATTCAATGCACTGGAGGATGGTAGATTTATATATGTGCAGGATAGATTCAGATGGAAAAAACTTCCGGGCGATGCATAGAGAACCGACTTTCATAGCAGCGGATTTAGCAATGGATTCGATAGTCATTCCACTTGAGCTCCGGTGAAAGTATGAGACCAAGGAGGCGTAGTGTTTTACTCTCTGGGAGGCATGTCTGGTCCATGCTAATGGGAGGTAGGTGCGATTGTCTATGATGGTTAATTGATAGCAGCTTCGTTTTCGAAGCATTAAGATTTACGATCCATTTCTTATCTCAGTCCACTACAGATTGAAGGTCCTTTTCAAGCTCGGCTGCAAGGTTCACTTTGTTGCACAAATTTTTTTATCAAGGTGAAAGTAAACTGTGGTTTCATCTGCGTACTATTTTTAGAAGTGAAATATCAATTTTTCATTCATTTCTATAATTAAATCTGTAAAACACGGCAAAGGTGACTGATAGTGATAAATATATAAGAGTAAATGTTTTTCGTTAATGCTATTAGCTCAAGTATTTTTCTAACACAGGGCATTTAGACGAGAATATGCATAAGCGATTCGTTGAAATAAAATAACGAAACCAGTTTTAACTGATACTGATATTGGTATATCTGATTAGCAATTCATTATAAGAGTTTGATAGTTACTATTGCCTATTTTATTGTTCATTTATTTTTTCATTCCCTTTATATACTTAGAAGATAAATAAGACAATATATGATCAAACAACAATCTAATAAGTACGATACAATGTTATAAAATGTCTTTGCTTTGTTTTCCTCATAACCTTGTTTGAATTACATTCATCTCTTTGAACGCCTCCATAACTGGTCTAAATTGAGACATTCCTTCAAAAGTTTAATGTTACTAAAATTCGTTGAAATTTTCTTTCCAATCCCATGGCTTAGGTTTTGAAATCAAGACAGATCATTGCTGTTTGAGAACATATTGCACAGGACAAATCTACTGATGACAGACAATAAATAAATAAATGGGTTGAAATTGGTAATTAGCAGACAGGTCATCTAGAAAATCGTATGTGATTTGAAAAATAAAACGGTTTTCGAGAAATCCGAAATGAATAATGATTGGATAATTTCATGAAATGAAAAAAATTTCAAGTAAAACTTCTTTGAATTGGAATAATGAAAATCAGTGGATAAATTAAATAGAAATCAAGAAAATGAATCAAGCTTCTCATTCTTTTCCAAAAACAAAAGACAATCAGAGGTAAAGGTTAGCGCAATTTCAAAATACACACGATAAACACATGAAAAGAAGACAGTAGAAAGAGAAAAGATAAAACTTAACAAGTCTAGTTTGGAGAGGAAATCAAACACAAAGAATAGATGGAGAATGATAGAAAAAGGATCAATAAATGAAGGACTGAAAAGGTGAAACATTAGAAGAATCAAATAAATGAACCTGCAGGCTTTTGAATAATGAAAACAAATTGAAATCGGTCTTGTTTTTTATGCTCACCTTCGTTTCCATAATTGCGAAAAATATCGGAATGAAAAAAATATCGGAAAAGCAAAACACTAAAGACATTTTTAAAATATCTGCAATTAAAAACAAATTATGTAAGCAGGAGTGAATATTTTATATAAAATTGGCTGCGAAATATTTGGATAATTTAAATAGATTTAATTGAGCGCTCGCTAGACATTGATATCCTGCTTTTTAATAATTAGGTTCCTTTTTAACAGATGTTATGTGTGTGTTTATAATTAGATATTGTGTGCATGTATAACTATTATAATAATCTTTATATTAATGTTAACGGAATACAAGACCAAAGAGCTAATAAAGATAGAAGACAACCCCGTGATGATATATCAGCGAAAGAAAGAATTCTGTTTATGAGGTTATGTAAGAAAGGTATTAATATCCCTAGACTTAAACATGTTTTATCGATAGAGAAACGTTCTGCTGAGTGTCTATTTTACAAAGCAGCAGTTCTTGTGAAGAAGCTTTCCGAGATAAAGTTCTTGATAACGGATCACTAAACGAATAAGTATTGTGTAGGTGAAACAGTGGGCCGCATATGCAAATGTCGATAGAATGTAGTCCGTCAGACTACATGACATGGAAATAATTATTGAGTAGTGAGAGGGTATAAACTTTTCAGCTGAAGGAAAGGGCTTGTCATGTGTGAAATATTTTATCACTCACAAGGCACTTTTGAACTGATGACACGGCTCTTCTAGCTCATATATGGTAGTAATACTCCATTTTTAGTCTACGATACCATGTTTAAATAAAGTGAAAAGTGGATGGGAACGGTACATCGAAATAACCATTTTATCAGCCTCATTGCCACTAGCTTATATATATATGATTTCCATTTGATTTCTGCAGTGAACTTGAGTAGTGGTAAAGATCCGGCTTAAGACAACAAAAGCCAACATAATAGGTAAAAACGTAGTCTGATAGTTAATAGTTTAACGTTAATGGTTTGGGTTTGGACGTATTTAATTTTACAAGCCGTTTGCTCAGCATTACAAAGGCTATGTCAAAAGTGAGATCATTGTAACATTCTGGTTACAAAGATTTTGGGAGAAGCACTTATAATCTCTTAAATAATCTGTATAAATATTAAATAAAATAAAAGTACGGTCTCAGGTAGATCAACTGAGAAGAAAATGTTTAGACTCGAGGAGGGAACATCGGGACAAATGCAAATTGATCTTCAGGGGTTTTGATGACTGATGAATGTTTTCATTTGATCTTATGTTGCGTGTCTGTATTTTTTTTTACTATTATATGTATTATTATATAAAATTTACTGGTACATTTAGGTTTATTTATGCATAAGATGGGGGTTTATTAACTACAATTGCCACTAATCGAGATACATTTAGATTTAAATGAAATAAAAATATGAATAAAAAAATACTTTGAATTATATATGTATATATATATATGTGTGTGTGTGTTTCTGTGTCTACATGCAAATGTGTACGTGTATAAATGAAATTGAGTTGATTTCTATAGCTTTTATCTTTTAAAGAGTGAAATTGATGACAGCCAGCTTAATCAATATAACATTGTCTGAAACTGGCTATAGCCACTCAATATTGAACGCAGTTTTCATTTGTATACTTACAAAATTTCTACATCTGATTTGAAGCCATCGCTATCCATAAGAGTAATTTTATCACACACAAATTATATATATATATATATATATATATATACACACACCATAAACACATGTATCTAATTTTATGTTAATAAAAACATGTTGTAAAATGTCAATCAATTACAAAAATTACGATGTTTATTTGCCGGATTTTCAAATACAAATCAGTTGTACTTATACCCTGAAGCCAACATCGACTGGTGATAGTCGGTTCCATAAGTGAAATCTATTTTCGAGCCATCAACCTTATTTTAAGCATGTGTTAGGCGAGAAGAATTTTGGTGAGATCGTTCTATAAGAAATACTGTTCTAAACCCGACAGCTTAGTTGTATCAACACTAAATATATAGTAAAATATAATTGTAATAAAAACATCTACCATCAACCATTTCTATTTAGATCAATATTACAAAATAGAAGGAAAAATTATACATTGGAAGATAAATATGAAGTGTTTTTTGAGAAGGGGATGTCAAATTAAATCCTCACTGTAATCAGCTCGATTAGTTTTCAAAAAACAAATTGAACTTTTTTATTAGGAAGGGAATATCTTCACTTGACTGGCACTCTAAACCTTAAGCTGTGTTTGTCTTTTTTTTCCTATTTTCTGAAATTAGACATTACAATTGTGGAAGACCTGGCTAAATTGGCGTTAGTACCTTTAATGGAAGTAATTTCTATATTACTTTTTCTCTTTCTCTTTGATATTTAGTTTTTCCCAAGTATTTTAATTTCTCTGTTTTAATATGATACTCTTTTTAAAATGGACGCCTATCTATAAGTGGATGTAAATCTTGATAGAAGCCTCTTGGTTGTAAGGATATGATGATTCAACCATCCCTACCTCGGGCTTGCGGACGGACTGCTCTAACATTAACTAGCATCACATATATAGGGTAATTTAGATTAAGATTTTATTTGGCTCGATTTATTTTTGCCAATTTGATTCGCCAAAGAGGAGGGAAATTTTCCTATAGAAAGGACTAATTTCACTTTCATGGAAACTCACTAATACTGAGCAGCCGCTTTGTTTGTTTTCATTGTTTCCTCAAAGGTAATTTTCTGGCGGTTTTTATCATCTAATAAACCAATAATGATTCTCCTGACGTAAAACTTACTAATTTTCTTTTTCATTTAGAGTAGATAGACCGGTTTGTCATCTGGTTCATACTCATAACCTTCTCTTGATCAGAAGCAGAGGCTCATCCTTTGTTTCCCAATTAGGAAGGAGTTTTAGGTTCTTTTCCTCTTCAGACATTAACATTGGTTTACTCACAAATATTATGTGATTGATAGTGGCAACGTCTCTTTATCCTGAATATTAGCAGTTTACTGGTTGCTGCTTCAGATTAGTAAATAGTTAAGTGCCCTAAATAATCCATCTAGAGTGGCTGCTGTAGTATTGAGGTTTCTGTAGTGTCTATGCAAGCGCCTCTAGAGAGCAACCCTGCGTTCACATTATACTGCTTACTGCGTCAGTTCCCTTTTTACATAGGTTGAACACCTGACTGTCTGATACCATTACCCAAGGCCTTACCAAATTAACCTAAAACGAATATTTACAAACAAAATAGAAAACTAAACCAGCCAAACAAAAATACACTAATCTTCTCAACATCTTTTTCTCTAACATCCGTAGTGTACGTGTCAATATTTGCGGTGTAGAATCTTTCCTGCACGAAAAATCCTCAGATGTCGTCTCTTCCTGCGAAACCCAGCTACAATCTCCTTCTCTGATTACTCGATTCCTGGACACCTTCCCTCTAAAATGTCAATATGCATGTGTTGGGTGTTCATGTCAGCTAACATTTATCTCTGGATAGGCTGATTTCTTTTGAATTTCCTGACCATTCTACATTTATCTCCGTCTCTCTCTACTACTCAGCTATCTTTTCTTTCTCAGTCGCTATCTTTCCTCTCATAACTGTTCGTTCCTGGACATTATTTCAGATAATTTAGGCAAGGCCATTTCCTCTCGCCAGTTAGCTAATATATTTTACATACCATGCAAATACAGGAAAAAACTCTGTCTGTGATCTTGCTTACGTCAAAACCTTGAACTTCTTAATCACTTTGTCTCATGCAAATAGTGAATTTTTCCACGAAAGGACATGCTTCCCTTCTAGATTTCTGCTTCACTGCTATCTGACTTTTGCCACCCTATACAGATCTAATCTCTTGAGAACTCTGATCATACCGTAGTTCTCTTCCTTATCACCCTCTTCCCTCAAAGACATTCTACCAGCAGAATGTTAATGCTATCAAAGAGATGACTAGAGGTCGTTCCATGATTTCCATTTGTAATATTCCTTGCGAACAATGTGTTTAGTTTCCCCTTTTAAGACTGCGCTCGTGAAGTTACATTTGTGTAAAAACTACTATTAATGCTTTCATGCCAATCAGAAAATTTCGACTTATTTATTCACTTGGTTTCTTCTGCTTGTTTGGATGCCATCGTTGACAAGAATAACTTCCTCCGGTTTTACCCAAACGACGCGTCTGACTTCAGTAGGCGCCTTTTTGTCTCTGCTCGTAATAATGCTAAGCTGTTTGCTGATACAATAAAGAAGAGTGTAGCACCCCATAATCTTGGTTCCAAAGACTAATGGCGGCTTTACAAAAATGGTTTTAATATTGCCGAATCCTGGATTGCTTCTTTATTCATTAAACTTGGGGTCCTCACAGGCATAGCTGACAAGATTGAATGCTTTCCTTGCAAAGTTATCTCTAACACCACATTTGTCTCGTCTAGAATTCATACTTAAAATGAAGCTTAACAGAATGACTTGTACATAACACACCTTCTAGTCTTTAACATAATTTAAATGCTTGACTGCTAAAAGACAAGTAGATGTGAAGGAATTCGGGTCATTGCTTTAAACAATTGTTATTTACAAATCAAAAGTACATGACTTAAATAATAAAAACGAAACATATTTGGAATCTAAGAAAGACATTTTTAAGGCAAAATGGCATGACCATAAATCTACATTTAAACTAGAAATCTTAATACAATTGACCAGCCACGTGTAGAAATAGAAAATAAATATTGAAAAAAATCGACATAGTTTACAGTATAATAAAAACAGCATGGTCGTACAGCGGTGTTAAAATATGTAGACTGTACAAGGAAGAAAAGTTTGCTATTACGTTATTCAGAAACAAAATAATTTACAGATGAAAGAACAGAAATTATGACGAACTTTAACGATAGCAACACATACGTATTAGGATCATACAATCATTGATGAAAATGTTCTAAGACCTTTAACTAATTTTAAAATTTGCGCGTTCATAAAGATCCCTGTTATGTGAGCGTTAAAAAAAAACTGCACTTTTTGTAAATCGTCTGAAAATACCGAAAGGTAGAAAACTGGGTCACGTAATAACTCGTTTACAATTTATATATATATCTCGAAATAAAACTAAAACTGAAGTAACCAGTTTCGCTCCCGCGCATCAGGCCTTAGATATTCAACATAGAATAAAATAAACCAGAACAGAAAATAGGCCGGATATGAAAAGCTACACAAACCACAGCCGAGAAAAACAAATAAAACACTCGATGAATTAGGTCTAGTCAACCTTTCCGAGCTAGCGTCAATCCGGGGAAGATAAACAGGACATTTTTAAACTGTACAAGTTTTGACCTTTCTTAACACCAAAATCTTGTCATGAACACTATGAGAGGATACCCTAAATTACATAAAATCGATTTTGTGGCAGAGACCTTATCATCCGGAAAAGACTCCGAACATATAATTAATGCTCTGTGAATTAGGCTTTTAATAATGTTTGTTTTGTTTCCTTGTACAAAAGAAATCCCAACGGATATATAACACGGCAAATGTCGCTTTCTTATACACTGAGGTGAGAAAACTTGGAGCCCGATGTACCAGTACATCCAAAAAAGCCAGTTGAGCAAAACCGGTGGATTGTTTTTAAAAGCTGCACACTTTTTTTTCAATAAATAGATTTGTACCTGTAAAAATATCTTTACATATTTGAAATCAAGCAACATCTTTAATTAATAAAATAAATACAATATTACAAATTAGGGTAAAATTAAAAACTGTAACACTTAAAAAGGAATTTCTACGTCAATGTATTCGGCACCAGATTTGCCCCTCCTCTATTCAGTTTAGAATTAGGAGGGTGAAATTACATCTCAGTAAGAAGATAGAATGTGTTTCCATTAAAGATCTTATTCAACAACTTTCAGATAGACGCCTGAGTTTTAACAATAATATTATAGATCGTGCTTATGTAGGAATTTAATTTCATTTTTTGATTGGGTTAAGTTCTCTCGGTATTTAGGTTGGGTTCATAATGAAGATTGTATTAAATTTAAATGAGGCCAACCTAAAATTGTTGGTTAATAAGAGATATAGACGCAAAAAGGAACCAAATTTGAATAGTATTGCAAAATTGCTTTTCATGAACTGACTGAGCTTTAGTCGTTTGTTCTTGTTCACTGTTTAGATGTTTGTATTGCATCATCTATACCTGACAAGGAGAAAACTTTTTCTTAGTTTAAGCTCCTGTAAGCTCAGTTGACAAGACAGTCGCATATATCTGCTGATGCAGTTAGTGATTTAAAAGTCCAATTGAATAATGTCAGTTATTCCGTGGCATCAGCTGAATCGAAATGAAAAGCTGAACATCAACCAGTTATTAATTCGCTGAAGGAAAAATTTTGATTAATGATCTCAAGACCAGATAAGGGTGCTAGTCATGTTATTATGGACCGTGCAGGTTATGTAGCTAAAATGTCGTCAATCTTAATAGACACATCTAAATTTACTTAGCCAGAATTTGTGGATACAAGTGAAATAAAATTTCAGAAATTGCTCTTGAGATGAGTGAAAAGTGTTTTTTTTTATCTCTGGAAATTTCAAATGAAATTCGACTGCTCGTTTCAGTTCGTCTCTGTTTATGTGGGCTACCAAAACTCCAGAAGGTTTGGGTTCCGTTGAAACCTATTCTGTCAATAATTGGATCAGCCCAACCAAGGTAGCCAAATTTATGTCGCTAACTTTAGAACCGGTGTTGCATCACTTAAGTCGATTTGTATAAAGGACTCGTTCTCCTTTGTTGACCGCATTCAAAATGTCTCCTTTTATTATGTACATTTTTGTTCTTTATTTACTTGTGTCTCCCTTTAGGAGATAATTAATATTTGTTGAGATAATGTTTTATCACAGAGTTTTGCCTCCGCAGATAATTAAGGAATCTGTATTTGTTGAATTAATGAACTTTGCCACTTCGTATGTTGAATATAGTATTGATAATACTATGTACCGATAGTTTGACAGAATTGCGATGGTCTCTTTTTTGGGTTTGACATTGGACAATATTTTTGTGGGCTTTTACAAGATGAGAATACGTGATAGTGTACTTCATCCTCAACTGTATTTTCGACCCTTTGAAGACACTTTTTGTTCAATTAATGCTGAAGTTGAGGCTAATCAGATGCTCTCTTTCCTTAATCCTATTCATCAGGCCCTGAAGTTTACGGATGAGAAAGAATCTAATGCTGAACTGCCTTTTTTAGATATCCTAGGATTCTAACAACATTTCTTACCTCAGTAAACCGACATTTACGGGGTTTTGTAAGTGTCCGGTGAAACGAAAGATAAACATTATTAAAACTTTAATTCATAGAGCATCAATATGTTTCTTGTCTTTTCTTGATGATAAAATTGATTTTGTGGTTAGAATCTTATGTGGTTTAGGGTATCCCTTAATACTGTTCATTCGATTATCTGTGACAATATTGTGGACTTCAAAAAAAGCAAAACTTTTTCAGTTACAAATGCCCTGTTTTTCTGAAACTCCCCTGATATTTATTTTGTAAGATATACAAAAATGCTGCACATGACCGAAAAGGGGCTGATTTGAGGGTGGTCTTCCGCAACTATCCAATACCTAGCTAATCGCATTCACGACCCAATCCCTCATTACAATTTCTTCTTTCACCACAAAAACCCATCCATTGCTTCCCAATCCTTCACGCACCACAATACTACATATTTACAAGGGGTGCCTAAAAAAAGGGATCAAAATACTTCATATAAAAATGCTAATATATACAATAATACAAAAATATAATAGAAAGATTTAATGATAATGGAATGATAAAGAGGGATGGGGAGGAAATATCCCAAAAGAACTAAAATATAACAAAATGTTAAAACTAAAATAAACAAATGTTAGGAAGATTTCGTCCTCCCCACAAAATCAGAGTGGCCGCTGTATTCCGCCACACGGCAAAGTCAAGTAGAACACTCTCTAAGGGAGAGGAAGCGGGGCTAAAATAAATAATGGAATAAGAAAATCAAAACTGACCCAGTCAACATGAAAAATGGAGTCTAAAATAAACTAGGGAGGTTGGAAATCTTGACTTGGCTCATAAAAAAGGGAAAACCGGAAACAGACTACAAACATTCATTAACATTAACTAGGTACACAAAAGAAATCTCACTTAACCGGGGGGCACAGGAAATCGCCCAGTTGTGCCATGAGAGACTTAGAAAATCAAGACTAGCCCAATTCACACCAACCAGACTTGCTACTTTTACTCAACTTTCGTTTAAATCTCTCAAGATCAAGCTCTTCTATTAGATCTGATCCTCATCCTAAGCTGATGCTCAAAGAATATAATCAGATGCTGATAAGAATAACACGCATAGTGCAAGATACCCTCCTCTCGCGTCGTCCAAATCATCAGTCGAGCTACGGCCAGCAACGTGAGAAAAACCATCCGTTTCACCCCAGAATACGGGGGTTGCATATTGTCGCATACGTACGCGAGACTGAGCAAAAGCCGATCGGAAGCGATACGAGCCGTCAACTCGCCGACATAGTCCCAAACGGGACGTTCCTGAAGACAATGGTAGAAGGCATGTGCAGCCGTTTTTTGTAAACCAAGGTCACACACATGACATTTGAGCAAATCTGCCCCAGTCCATTTGAAGGCTATGTCATTGAGAAATTGCAAGTTCCGGATCAATTTCCAGCTAATCAAAAAATTAGGTTGCTGAGGTAATTTGCCGTTGGCGTTCAAGAACAAAACGAGTAAGACTCGGCCACTGATAAACCGAGCTGATTACATCGTCGCGACCCCCTCCACTAATAAACTATACATGTGTCATGGTCGTCACAAAGAGGGAATAACGACAACCGATAAAGGACGAGGGGAAAGACGTATTTAACACACGCCTCAGCCCTCCCCTTCAGGGACAACCATGTCTGGACCGAAGCACCGACCTTTGCTAGTATCTCCGACCAATTCTTCTCCAGATGGAGATCCGACCCGAACTACATTTTAAAATGCGAATGGGCTCGTCAGTCTAACTAAAGGGCTCCGGGAGAGCAACGCTCTTCCAGGCACCTAACCGCAAGCCACATGACTTGTCACGATTAATTTTCGTCCTTGTCACCTTTTCGTACCCCTTAAGCGCATTCTGTACCACCTTAATGTTGTCCCAGGAAAACGCAGAAACCCTGCCTCGAGTACCACCAGAGACGGCGATTCCGCGTCGGGCCGGACTGAATGCTATGTCTTTTAGCCGGCAAAGGAAGGTCTCCAAGGCCAAAGTGTAAAGTAAGGGCGACAGCGGGCATCCCTGATGAACCGTCCGATACCGTTTTCCGTTTAACTGTGAGAAGTACAGTAAGCTGATCCACTTGCAAAAATCGGCCTTGAATCCAGCAGCCTGCCAGATAGCTGCCAGATACCGATGATTGACCCTATCAAATTCCTTAGTCTGAACTAAATAGATCAGCGAAGCTTGCTCGTCGTCTTTATACTCTCTGCATTCGTGTGGATCAAGTGCAGGTTGCACTGAATTATTCGGCCTTTCACAGCACAAGTCTGCTCAAGTTCCAACAGAATCTCGCCAACTGTCTGCAAGCGCTCCATCAGGATCTTGGCCAACATCTTTAACTCTGTGTTCAGCATAGTTATGGGACTGTAATCGTCTAAACCCTCCCCAACAACCTTGTCCTTTTTCACCAGAATGATCACATCCCTAGAAATCCAATCGGGGACGTTCCCCAGGCGGAACCAGTTGTTTAACACCACCGTTAAAACGGTACAAAGATGGGCGACAACCTCAAGTACAATTCATAAGGTAGACCATCAAGTTCCAGAGACTTGCCGACACTCTTCAATGCAAATTAATTTCGTCCTTCGTGATCTCAATGCCGCAGCTAGCTGCTTCAGTCGGCCTAAGCCTAGCAAATATAGCTAAACATCTGCGAAACTCTTCAGTAGACACCAGACTACTTAGGAAAGCAGCTCACGAAATGCCGCCAAACGTCTCACACATATCGTCGGTCGACCTAAGAGTACGCCCCTCCGGATTCTTAACCTCTTGATTGTATCGATCGCCACCTCGACGGATCTCTTCCTTACGCAATTCAGAGTCCATACTCACGGCTTCGTTAGACATCTTGTTTAACTATGGCTAATTACTAAACCCTGGTACAGTTTGCTAGCCAACCGGTCCAAGGCCAGACTAGCTAACACTATCTTTAGAGGATCCCCCCACCGCCTGGGACAGACTCTCAAGGGTGAGTCAACGGGTATAATCAGCGCTGAATGACCTAATGCTATCCTTAAGCCTCTCCAGCCACATTCCCGATAGCTGCCCTCAATAATTTCCGTTGCACTAATCAAGAATCCGTTGCCAGAAGTCCCGCTTTTCCAGAAAAGACACCCAGGCACAAACGAGTTTTTTGTTCAGTGAAACGTGGGACAAACTAACAAATCTAAATTTACCCTTCTCACTAACATTCTATTCAGAATGCTATCTGGGTAAACTGCCAATTATGAACCCACGTCCATATCATTCTCCTATGGTGATCGATCGGTATCTATCGACGAGACCGAAATCGTCGATTAGATCAACCAAGCTGCGATCACTCGACCTCTCGCTGCTCCCCACCTCTTATTTAGCTTGGGGCCCAGGGTAAGTTTAACCAACAAGGAAACTCCACTGCTCTGCTGGGTCCCGTATGACGAATAGACAACAAAGTCTCTAGACAGTACACGAGAATCAACATCGCAAAGTGAGTCTCTCCCGGATCACAGCCATATCTACCCCGAAGAAGAAGAGATCACGAAGCAGGCGGATCTCTGAGGCACTTCGCATTCAATATAGCTAACTTGATATACCTTTCTAAGTGTTACCGCTTAGACACAAACTGGACGGAAATCTGCAGGTTTCAGGACACCGACAGCCTGTCCCAGACAGCCGGTACCGATATCTGACGTAATTCGTCCGTCCGAGACAATCTTGGGGATGTCCGTGGAAAAGGTTACCGTTATGGCCCTATGAAGAGAGATCCCACACTCTTAAATTGCATCCGGCATTCCTAACAAGTGTCAGTACCTCGGAAGCATTTGAGAAATTGGTCGACTCCTCTATCTATGCCGTCTACTTAGGATAATTTAAATAGCGGCCTTAGGAGGCCCTTCCTCTGTGAGGAAAGGTCCAACCTCTAAAGCCCGCTTGTCTATTTTACAGACATTTTTGTGTCTGTAGAGATTTCTTTTATTCTTCTTCTCTTTGTAGGACGGTTTGTCTAGATTAGGGCAGGGTTTATTTTTTGTTGGCAGGGTGTCTTTGGCTGTAGGGAAAGTATGGGGAAAGGAGATGAAATAAATTTTAATCCTCCCCTTTATCTGCTGGGTTCTCACCGTCGATGCAGGGGTTGATTGTGGCTTGGCGGCAACCAAGACTTGTTCCGCCCAGCCATGTTTGTTTTCTGTACGCACCCTTCCTCCCTCTTTTTAAAGATGAAGATCTCTGGGGAGACATTTCCGCTTCTCCATATCTTGTTTTTCGTGTATTAGTTGTTGATGTTGCTGCTGTTGTAATTGTTTTACCTATTTTTTAGGCTTCGCCTTTGCCGGCGATGGCACTTTCTGTGATTTGGCGTACTACTGAGGAGGAGGGGAAGCCAACTTCTTCTCTCTTCTGACCACCTTATGCTTTTCAACCGGATCCGTGACCAGGCCAGCTTTTTTCTCCTCAACAGCTTTTGCTTTTTCCGCCGGCGGTGTTCCCAATGGCATTTGTCCTATTTCTGGTTTCCTTCCGAGACACATTTTTATTTAGTGCCCCGCACGGCCAAAAGTGTAATCTACGTCACTCCACCACAAGTAAGTGTTCCTGCCGCGACAAAGCAAAATGTCGGGCAATTTCAAACAGTTTAGTCGGTCTAACAGCACCTTGATACAAATATCTTTTGTTGAGATGCCCGCTTTACTTGTAATGCGAGCCACCATCTCCACAAAGCCAAATTGAAAACCTCCCACATGGTCGCACGATATCTCCAATGTTACTTCACAAATTACAATTCTCGTTCTCCGGCTCCCTAAATACTCAGTTTGAAGCCGGATTCCTTTGGCTGTTATACTATTTCCCGCCATTTTTTGGTTTCTACCTCTGAATTCAAAAGTAGGTCACACATGGCACGGGACCGTCTTGCCAATACCTTGGGTAAGGCATTTAAGATTTTTAGAGCCTCTCCCGTCTGACATCAACAGATCTTCGGGTTTTCACATCCGATGTCAGCAGGGAGATCGTATCGGCCGCAAATACATTCACCACTTCCGGTATTACCGCAAGCTCGTTTCCTGGGATATAATCCTTGTATTTTTCCTGGATTTGCAGGTAGTATCCAGAGACTTTTTTCGAGGGAAGTCTTCGTCTGTACTGACGATATAGGTGTCACCGTCGGTACAGCAGTCGGCATAGATGGCTGGGAAAACTGAGCCATATTGGTCCTCGTCTCCTTACAACATACAAAATTTCAAACACATAGTCCACAGAAAATTTAGACAAACAACGAAGACAAATAAAACAGTACAAAACAAGTAAAAAATGTGGATGCCTATTTATTTCTTTTAAAAATATCTTAAAATAAAATATTATACATATCTTTAAATAAAATAATTTCACAGTGTGTTTAATTTTATTTTTCAGTTTTGTCCAAGTACTTTTTACTACCAAAGAATTGATTTTGGATAGGCTTGTTAATTCGTTAAACTATGGTCATTTGTAATAGTCTTATTTTACTTCATTTTCCACCTTTCTGAAATTGACAAAAAGTCAACTAAGTTAAATACCTCATACAGGTTCTAAATGTTAAATTAGCACTGATTAGTTTTCTAAAGAAAACATATGCAGCTGTCCCTGAAGAAATAAATATTTGTTCAATTATGACAATATGTTCATTGATTTTGCTTATTTTTTTAAACTGAGAAAGCAGATGAAAATATCAAAGCAGCTAAGCACTAAGATGTTAAAATAAGTTGCAATTTTATTTATAGACGGCTACACTCAAGGACAAATTACCAAGAATTTGAAGATTCTAGCCATGAGATGCAATAATTTTCATAAAGGCAATTATTACCTGGCGCAAATGTTGACTGTAAAACAGATGGAACATCAAAAGTAACAACAGCTGCTACAGATAAACATTTGTTTTTCGAGAGGAAAGATGAAAGAAAGCTTCTCCAGAGTTAAGGGGTGAACTTAATAATCCGGACAAAGTTGTACCTTTTCAAAGACACAAAATAATCTTCAAAAAAGAATTAATCGCATTGGAATTACAAAAGCAAGTCTGACTTTTATCAAGGAAATTGTCCCCCGCTAAAACATGAAAGAAATACATATTTTATTTATCTGAAAAAACCAGGTGCGATTAATTTGGAAATACTAAGGATATTATGAAAAATGTTCGTGAATATAACTTCATTATTTAATTTACAGTCCGATTACAATTGCCTGAAGTTATTAAAGTGTGACGATGATGATTTTGTCATATACGAAGTTGTCAATCGAGTATGTAAGAGTTTTGCGTGAAATGAGTTAAACTCCGACTAATTTAATTCGTCCAGGGCTTATTTCCAAATAATGACATGGAAATAAGATCCAGGAGTATGACTAAACTAGATATGGTTTCAAAATGAAGTCTACAAATGTAGCTGAAGAGTGTCATTGTATGATCCTTTTAAAGCTTCATACTGCAAGGATTGAGGAAATAGATATTTCACAAATACATAGTCTGACCGTGTAAAGACAAATAGATGTCTTTCAACACTTAACGAAATCCTTTGCATTCCTAATACTTACCACGGTTGTGATGGTAATTTTTTTTAAATGATTACTTCTCTGGGAGAAAAAATGCTACTAGTCTGTAAGACATAAGAGTACTTGATGCAAAGCCAACAAATGTTAAAAAAAACAAAAAAACAAAGTATGTCAACAAAGTAAATGCAATAGGTAAAGTCGACAGGCAGGAAGAAAAATTAGCAAAAATTCCAACGAAACTACTGTAAAGAGTAAATTTTGTGTATGTTGCGATTAACAATATAAAAATAAAACTACAATTCGATACTAGGTTAATTTTACAAGAATAAAAAGATATGGAGAAAGCTGGGTAAGCTAAGTTTATTGACTTCGAGAAAAGTTGCTCGTTTCGTTTCAAGAATGAAGATAAATGTTGCAGACTAGTTTAGCTGTAATATTTCTTTTGTTAAAAAGGGGTATTTGAGTTAACAATAGAACATATTTATTAAGGAAAGCTAGCATCTCCTTATTTAAAATTTGGGATATGCTAATCAATTTTCTGCCACACAGTAAATATTGTCACCACAAGTACTATTTCAACACTGAATCATCAGGGAAGCTCCCATAATTTTACCCAGAAAGTCTTAGCACGTGCATAAACACAAAGGCGCGCACGTTTTACAGAATTAGATCCAATAAATAAGGAACTGAAAAGCCTAGAAAATTTAGGGGTCATTTCGAGAGTATATTTCTCTGAATGGGCATCGCCGTCTGTTTACATAAAAAGTCAGTTTTTTCGTATATGCTGATTTCTCAACGGGGCAATTAAAATATAGTAAGCTTTCATTAAGCTTACAAAATTATATTTAACCGTTACTAAGTCGGAAGACCTTTTTGGCAAATTAAATGGGGGAAAACTTTTTCTAAATTCGACTTGTCGGACGCCTATCAGAAAAATACTTGTAGAAGAATAATGTTCAAAATTACTATCAACGCTCATAAAGGTCTATATAAAGTTAACCAACTTCTTTTCGAGATAAAGGGAGCAACAATAGTTTTTGAACAAATTTTAGATACAATCTCCGTAGGATTAGATTGCATGAAAACATATGTGAATGACATACTGATTAAAGAGAAACCAGAACCAACTTGAGGAACACGTAAAATATTCAAAAGGATCGAAAATACGTGTTCAAAATTAAACAATATGTCAGTTATTTATGTCCATAACAAAATATCCGACAAAAATTGTTGATGACCAGATCCTACCCATTCAAGTGCAATTATAAACATACCTTCTCCGACAATTTAACCAAATTGAAAGCATTTTAGTGTTTAATAACTACTACCATGTGTATATATGATATATGCACTAATTAAGTGATTTTAAATGCGTTGTTAAAGAAATAAGCGAAATGAATTTGGACAAAGAAAGGCCAAAGTGAGAGCCCAAAATCAAAATGTCCTCAAATCTGACTTATCAGTAACGCATTTTGATCCCAAATTAATCCTTGTCGTTGCATCAAATGCAAATCATTCGGGAACTGAAGCAGTAATATTACCTAAATATGACAAAACAACTAAGCCAAATAGCACATGCTTCGAGAACATTAACAGCTGCCAAGATAAACTACAGCCAGATCGAGAAGGAAGGTTTGGCTTTAGTTTTTGCCAGGAAAATTTCCATAATTGCCTACATGCAAGAGAATTCTTCTTACAAACCGACCATTGTGTCCAAATACAGTTCAAACAGGGTGTTCCCACATGTACTGGGAAATTATACCACTAAATTGCAACTATAAATAATTTTTTTTCATCGAAGAAATTAAGTCATGATAAACTGTCGCTTAAATCTGAAATTCAGCGAAACACTTGAGAATACACTGATTGTGGCAATAACAGGTAGAAATATAATTAAATACGCTTTATATAATAAAGATTTGTTTTAGGCTTGCCTCACAGAGAGTAAAACACTACGCCTTCTTGGTCTCACACTTTCAGCAGACCTCAAGTGGAATGACTATATCGAATCCATTGCTAAATCCGCTGCTATGAAAGTCGCTTCTCTGTGCAGGGCCCGGAAGTTTTTTTTCCGTCTGAATCTATCCTGTACATATATAAATCTACCATCCGCCAGTGCATTGAATACTGCTGCCACATCTGGTCGGATGCCCCTGCTGTTCTCCTTGGGGTTTTTGACAAAATACAGCGGAGAATCTGTAATGTGATCGAGGCCGGCTGCAGTTTCTGTCACCAGCGTGGTGTGGCTTCCCTGTGTCTCTTCTATAAATACTTTCACGGCTTCTGCTCCGATGAAGTTAGATTACTGATGCCAACTAGGCACGAATTTGCGTGAGATGCTAGATTCGCAACTAGATTCCACCCTTTTATAGTGAAACCGCTAAAATATAACCGCAATTTCTACTCCAACAGCTTCTTTTCTCGCTTTCCCAACTGTGGAATTTCCTTCCACATGATTGCTTCTCCGACAACTACAATCTCCAGGTGTTTAAATGTAAGATCAATAGACACCTCCTAACACACTAACTCGCAAGATTTCTCCCAAACACTTTTCCCATCTACCCAACCCTCAGCCTCGGTATCCTTAACCGTCTATCACCCTCCTTATGATATTTCCTATATCTAATCACTCTTTCTCTTTACCTTTCCCTATATAACCTCTTGCGCAATAGTGGCAGTGAAATAATTTTAAAAAATCTGAAAGAAATAAGACTTCCCAGAACGACGACTTCATTTAAAGAATAAAGGACTGACATGCATATAAAGTCCAAAACAAAAAGGTAAATGACAGTAATGCAGTTTCAATAACTGAGGTTGTACTGATGTACGCTGACAGTTGCAATTCCAACATTATTGCGAAAACGCATGTTAAAGGAATTCAACTTTGGTCATTCAGGAATTTCTAGGATGAAATCTCTAAGTTAATGGCCAAAAATGGATGAAGATATACAAAATTTTGTTAAATCATGCAGAGGTTGTACTCTGGCAGCGAAGTTCCCGCCGATTAAATTTCAACCTTGGCTGGAAACGGGTTATCCTTAGTTACGGTTACATCTGGATTTCTCTGGGTCGTTCAATATAACAAATTATCTGGTGGTGGTCAATAGTTACACAAAGTGGCCTGAAATGCAGAAAACCCATTACGACGGTAGCGATTAATTTCTTGCACGAAAACTTTTAAGGTTTGACGTACATGACTCCATTTTGCCAAACAACCGGACGCCGTTTAAATGTAGTGATTTCAAGTTATTTCTCACGTCCCTACAAATACGATCTATTACAACCCCTCCGTACAATACAAGATTGAACGTACAACTGCAACGCGTTGTTGATACATTCAAACGGTCTTTTAAAAATCGGTTCATGTGGGTTAAGATAAGAATTTTTTCAGCCATTTCTGAGCGTTTTCATAATTACGCAAAAATCCCAACACTTGATTTGGAATGTCAACGACAGAATTGGTGTGCAACTGAAAAATTAAGTCTAACAAAATACAGCTTGAATAGGAGGCGAAAACTTTAAGGCATATCTCTGTATATAATTCCTTTACCTCGGGCAAAAATGTATTTTTTAAGATGTACCAAAGGGTTACAGAATTTTGGAAGGATGGCATGGTAAAGAAAAAAAAACAGTTCAAAGAAAAAGGTTGAATTCGCACAATTTTAACATCTCGTGACATTGCACTACACATAAAAGAGATCTAAAACTAAAAAAGATTCTGTTAATCTTTTTGAATGATTTGTGAGCGTTTTTTATAGTGCCCAAAACTATCGATTGTTGATATTACACACACACACACACACATATATATATATATATATATATATATATATATATATATATATAGCAGGGGAAAACATCTAGTAACCCACTTAAAGAATTTCTGCTAATGGATGATAAAACAAGTACTGGTAGTGATAATACGCAGATATTGTTTAGAGCTTAAAAAAAAAAATCACTGATAAACCAAGAGATAGTGAACAAAAAAAAAAAAAAAAAGAAATAAAATACAGGTTTTTTTATAGTTAATTACTGATTCATTCCAACTCATTGCAGTGAAAAGAGAGCAACCCAGACAAATACGAGATGAGATACATTTTGAACATTATGTTGTAACTGGAAAATCTATGAAGATATTACATTGCGGTAATGCTCTGCATATTTAAGTCGTGGTTGCTTTACAGCATGTAGCATATACATTCATCAGTCTTACTCTAGAAGTAAGCCCAATAGCGAGGCACAAAATGATCATCAAACTTGCTGAAAAACTGCTTTCCCGAGTAACTTATCAGAAAAGATTTTATCTTTCATATTTTCTGTACTTATCTCGTTAGATCTTAGACAAACCGTTGGTAAGAATATTTTTAAAATAAACAATGAACTGAGGGCTACTGTTTACTGGCAGTGTTCAAAATTGAAAGTTTATTGCTTGTTCAGCTTTTAACTCCTATGGGAAATTAATATATTATCTCTATTTTTTAAAAGAATACAATTCACTAACTCCAGGATGCGATGGCTAAATTGTAGCCATTTTATACCTTGAGTTTCGAACATGCGCTTTGTTTATTTTTTAGTTTCTCAACTCTTCAGTGTATTAAGGTCAGTTGGGCACCGTCTGTGAGAAAACGGCACCATGATGCAATTCACTTTGGGTATAAATTATTAAATGGCATGCAGTACAATATAGAATTCGCGCCGGAAATTTCAATACGACTAGAGATCGCGACGTTATATCTCTATCATATCCCCATAGGTCTTCAGACATTACACCAAGTACCTTAAAACTGCCTTGGGTCAAGTGGGTAGTTTCTCGAAAACACTATATCTATCAGTAGGATTCTGCACCTTGTCACGCATGCAGCAGAGCCCAGACATAAATCTCAGACAATTTTTACGACCACATTATTCCTTATATCTGGCAACCATACTCCCAGACTGAAACCCTTTACATTAATTATATGAGGGACTCAATTAAGCCAGAGGCCAACAAAACTACTTGAAATACTAAAAATCAACTTAAGGCAAGAATTATGGCTGTATTCACCGAATCGAACAAAGAGACCGCCCAGAAAATTTGGAGGGGATTCTGAAAGCGTCTGAAGATCGTGGTTGAAGCCAATCGCAAGATTATTTAATAATTTTGTGTGTAATTTTGGTAAGTATATATGTTAAGATGAGATATCATTATCATTTTCTTTGTTGCATGATGAAAGTGATAGTTTATCCATCGCAACCTGTACATTAGCTGTAAATAGTTTTTGAAGTACAGTTTGTTTAACAAATTTATTTGAATTGAATATATCAACTGAAAAGAAATTGAATATATTTTTCTAATCTGATATTGTAACAAATACGGAGGTGTTTATAGGAATGTTTTCGGGAAGTTTTTCATTTGTTTGCAGTATTGCGATAGAATAAAAAAAATATGATGTCGATTGCAACAGATTATAGATTGCTATATTTACATGTTGTGTAACCTGCTACAAGATCTGCAGAGTTGTAATACGTCAATTTGAAAACAAAATTAAATCTCTACATAGAATTTCTACTCAAACTGTCAGAAACCAGGTTAATACAATTATATATTTCTCTTATGTATTGTTTCTTTATACTGGCAGTATGATGTTGGATTCATTTAAAATATTTAAAATTAATAAACGATATAAATTTATAAATTTTTATAGAGATATTGTATTGAAAACAATACAATATCTCTATAAAAATTTGTTACTATCGATTTTGTTTATTTTTTCCGTTTCCTATTTTTCTTTCATACACATTTATATCGCAAGTAACAAAAATTATAGAAAATTAATTTAGTAATTATACAAAAACGCATAGTGTAAGAGAATGATGTGTCTTGTCAGTGGACTTATTCAACCTAAACACTAAGGAGATTTTGAACGAATTAAAAGCCCTACTATAATTCATTGCTTGCTTCCACAATAACAACATAAGGTAGGTAAAAGACAAATTGTTGGAAGCAGACACAGAAAGGAAATTATAATTACAGAAAGTCACTGAGAATATTATGGACCGAGTATGTGAGCAACGGCAACGTTTTAAAGAACATAATTACATAAATCCAACATATACAATTCGGTCTGTCGTGCCTTAGCATATTTTTCTTTTCAGTTAGTCATGGCGGTGGGAACGATATCGAACCGGATAGTAATCTACAACAGTTTGCTCACCCTCCTTGTTCACGTCGGTCCTTTGATTTGTTCAGGTGTTAAGGCATTTAATTATGAGCATAAGCCCGAGTGCAGTTGACAATTTGAAGGAATCTATTCGTGTAGAATTTGCCAAAATCGACAGAGCAAAGCTAGAAAAAGTGGAGACCGACTTCCAAGAAGGTTTTAAGAAATACATAAACGAAAATAGAATTGGGGTATGTTGTTTCCATACTTTTGACCAACGCTAATTAAATACGAACACATTGGCGTCAATAAAATTAATGATTTTGTGACTCTTTCAAAAACGTCCGTTCTTTCTGCCTCACTCTCGACTTAAGATCAGAAACAGACAATTGAGATTTCTAGGGCCTTTGATGAGAAAGAAGGATGTAAAATTTCACACACTAATGTTAGTATAGTCTTATATTTCTTTAATAGTATTCTAGTATTTACTTCTGAATATTTTTACGTCCTTCCTTTATTTGTCTGAAAATAACTAAAATTTATTATTAGTATTATTATTATATGAAGCGTTATCAAACATTATTTGTTACACTACTTAAAATAGGATAAGTCCTGGGTATGACAACAAATTGAATCTGGCAGCGCATCATCTGATCGGTAAATTGAAGGTTTTGAGGAGCGTAGAATCACATTTGAATTACTGCTGTTTCCAGGTTCACCCCAACGCAAGTTAGTAGTACCTCTTACAGTCCGAACTATGGGTAAATATTGCCCCCTCCGCAAAAAAATAATCTTATAAAAGTATAAAAATAGATTTTATAGCAAAAATACCAGTCACACATTTTTCTTTTGAAAAACACTAACAATACTTATTTATAGTAAAATTGCCAACACTGCATCAATCAATTTGAAAACTCTTTCATGACATTAATACATATAATATCCTACAATTTCTTAACGCAATCAAAGATGTATTACAAAATATAACTTCAACAAAAATACACGATGGAAACACATGTATATTCAGAAAAGATGCGTATTAACTACCATGTAATCGATATTAAAAGTAGATTATAATATATGATATTTTTATTACTTTACAACTCATAAGAAAATTATATTTTGGCATTAAGTGATCAATAAACAGTTGGTATTGCATTAAACATATGAATCAAATCATTACTTGAAAAAATATATGTTTAATCCTCTCCATGAAGTTACGTTTGTCAAGTTGTCATCATTAAGTGCAGGTTAAAGAAAGATCCGTAGTCATGAATGTGCAAAACAGCCTAGGTGTAAAACAGTCAAGAAATAATTCTTGCTGCTCTTATCATTTACTGCTGATTGCAGAGCAATAGGGTCGAAACAGTAATATGTCTTGCAATGTAACTCTAAGAAAACAACGTTTTTCTTTTCTTAGAGAAGAGTATGCTGTATAAAATATAAGAATTGGAATCTTGTTTAGAATTGTTATTCTAATCTGACACATTATTTTTAGACTCTGCAAAACTTGATTTCATTTTTTTTCTTTTTTGAAGAGGATGAGCGGGAGAAGAGATAAAGGAAAATAGCACGCGAGAAGAGGGTATACAAATGTGTATCGCTGGATAGTTGTTTCGATCAGCAATTTAACATTTCTTTTTTTACATCATGGTGACGTCCTATCTGATTTCCGCTCCAATCTAATGATACCACTATCTTTTTCTATGTATTAGCAAAATACTTTTACACACAGGCTTGTTAACGTCTCTCGGTTTTGTAATTCGCTCCCTTTCATTGGATAGAAAAAAATAAAGCCGAATCACAAAATTTCGCTTCGTTTTTTCCCTTCATCACGAGGTCAATCCGTTTTCTATTGGTCAAAATTAGATTTCACACTAATAGCACAATTTGTAAACATGGAAGATAAGAAACATACTTTTAATTTCGTATTCACCACAATGTCTCGCATTTCTTTCCCTTGTCTCTCTTTCTCTCTATCAATTCTCTATGTATTATATTCTCTAGTCTCTTTTTCCTTATTACGTCTCCAAAGAATTTCAGCTGTCTAACATTCACTGTCATACAGAATGACAGATATACATATAATTTTTCCAACTAGATTTCTATGTCTTTCAGTACTCTGATTAGAATTTGAAATTCGTCCTTAGCCAATGCAATAGTAAAAACAAAATAAATAAATAATGATGAGGGGGAATCAAAATATGCAGTGCGACGCTCGTCGGCAGGCCTACTGCTTTTTTTCCCTTCTTCGGTGGCCTCAAGGAAATGGATTTCGTGTTCCTCTTTCTCGGCCGTTACCATGGGCAGTTGTGAAACAGACACTAATTAAACCGCTCTTACATCCTCTTTGTCAGGCTGACTCAATCCGCACGCCCAACTGTGACATACTCAGTCCTCCATAAAACACAAAGATTTATTGCAATAAAATTACAATTTTGGCACAAGGCCAGTGATTGGAGGGTCAAAACCTGAGGGTGATCAACAATAACTATCTTATACTTAGCTAATGAGAATTACAACCAAAAATTATTTACACTTTTTGATTTACCATACGAACCTATCCATCACCAATCAATCCCCCATGTACCAAAATACCACATACGTTCAAGGAACCTAATAAAGAAACCACACATGAATAAAAATGTATATAAAATTGTATTGTACAATACAAAAATATATAAAAATTACACATGGAGTGTAATGTAAAGTGGGAGTACATGAAACTAAAAACCCAAACATAATTTTCAACATAATAGACAAAATAAATTGATGTTATTTGGACCCTTCTAACCCACAAAAATAAGAGGCCGCTCTATGCTGTCTTTATGACAAAATCAAGAATCAGTCTTTTTAAAGGAGATACGAAAAAAATAATTACGGTTGGGTAAAAAAACGTTTTGACCCTACCGTGATGAAACAATTGGATTTAAAAAAACTTGGGAAAGTTGTGGACCTCGACCCGAATCATAACAAAAGACGAAGTCGGGCACAATCCAGGAGCAAAATTCATTCACATTAACAAGGAACGCAAGAGAAATTATCTTAAACATAGAAGGGTTCCACAGGAATCCTCCCCGATGTGACAATGAGATTTACATGAGAAAATCGAGAATAGCCTCTTTCACGCAAACCAGGCTCGCTACAGTCACCCACCTTTTACTGAAATCTGTCAAAGTCAAACGCGTTCTATCAGATCTAATCTTCATTTTGAGCTGATGCTCAAAATATCGGATTAAATCCCGATGAGAAAGGCGTTGTAACGCAAGCTATCATCGTCTCCAATCTGGCAAATCCGCCTGGCCCTATATAAAGACCATGTCATTAAGAAACAGCCTATTCTGAGCCAGTTGCCAGGTAAGCGAAAACACAGTTGCTGAGGCAATCCGCCGCTGACGCCCAAGAACAGAACAATCAAAACTCGTCCTCGGACATGCCGAGATCGTCACATAGTGAATCCTTCACGATACCCTCCACTAATCCACAATAGAAGACTCTTTTAGGCCGGGAAGGGTCACGTTACCGAGGATGGCTGTCAAGGCCGACAGACATTTGTGGAGAAAACTCGATCGCTTCCGAGGCTTACGGCACCGCCTCGAGATGGAAGGAGAGATAGTAAGGCTAAGGAAGGTGTCCCTCACTATCCCAGCCAGCAACGAGTTTTCTATCAACGCACAGCTAAGAAAAGTCAACTTCTAGGCAAACTTGTGACTCGACAAGTGTGGCATTCCCAGCCCCACATGAAACGGACGTTATGCACAGATTTCTCTGTCGACGTGATGTTTGCGTCCTCTCCACAGAAGGGAGGATAGCAAACGCACTATGGTTTTCCTACGTTTCCGACAGAGAGAAAGTACAGACAACCGGTAAAGGATGAGAGGAAAGACGTACCGCCGCGCCAACCTTTGCCTGTACTTCTGCCCTATTTTTCTCTAGCTGTAGGTCGGGCCCAAGCCACATTCCAAGAAAGCGGACAGGGCTGTCCGTCCAAAGAAAAAGCCCCGGAAGAGTGACACCCTTCCAGGCACCTAACCGCAAGCCGGAAGACTTGTTGCGGTTAATCCTGGCTCCTGTGATCTGTTCGTATCGTTCGATCACCTTCAGTACCACCTCAATATCGTCCCGGGACGACACGAAAGTAGTTACGTCATCGGCGTACTCGGAAACCCTGCCTACAGCACCACGAATTAATCACATTGTTCGGTAAAATTCACATTTCTTTGCACCTGATTTCTTAGGTAGTGCTTAGGTTGTCAAGCATATTGACACTGTTGTAGATTTCGTTTAATATTTTTGTGGTTCTCTATACGCCAAAGCCGTCTACGGTCGTGAGAATAACAATAATGTCGGTTACTGTTGTTTTGTTTCTGTCGAATATGGCCACTGCCGATCCCACTTCGGTTTTCAATATTTATGCTCCGTACTTTTGTATATTGCTGGTTGCTCTCTCTAGACGTCGAAGAAATCTCTAACATATTCGTCCCATTTCTGAATTTTTTTGCTTTTATGTAGTATGAGAGCTTCGTATTTTGCTTTTATACATACTGTTGCTGAGCAGGTATTCTGTCCTGTTATTATTTTATGCATATCTACCTTATTTGTCGTGCTTATTCGGTGCGTTCGTCGTTAAGTCATTTCTCTATAGCCTGTTTGCATATGCTCCTTATTTTTTTGTGTATTTTTTCTGTATTCTTTTCCATATTTTAGCATTAAGTTTTTATTTATTTTCATCATGACGAGAATCTCTTCCGTGATCCACTATTTTTTCTCACGTGCTTTTTTCTTTGGGATGATGTTGTTTGCTGATGTTGCTAAAGCTTCCGTTGGTGCATCTCATTTTGAGTATCTTTTTTAATTTATTCTTCGTATTACTTTTTCACGCTGTCCGTGTACATTTTCTACAGGTTCGGGTAATTCATGCTGCAGAGTTAGGGCTGCTTTATGTTTCTTTAATTATCTTAGTTTTCATATTACTGGTATGTTGTCGCTTCCACAGTCAAAACTCGGTTAGGTTTATCAGTGAAGGGCTGCGATCATCTTGTTAGTAATAATAAGGTTAATTTAACTCTTAGTTTTGTCTTCTGCACTTCTCCAAGTCAGTACTCGTTTTGGGTGCTACTGGTGTTGGCTATTATCATTTTTATTCGTTGTGCATTATTAAACCCATTTCTCACGGCAGCCATTGTTGTTTCCTAGTCCAAAGTTACCGACCTTTTCATTTTTTTCTTGACAAATTTTGGCATTCTGATTTTTAATGATACTTGCGATTTCTTGTGATTTACACGGTGCCTTAGAATTTTTTAGCATGGTGTAGAAGGATTCGATTTCTTCTTCTGTACTTTGTATATACTAATATAACCAATATATTGAGTAGGTTCAATTTCGTTTTAACTATCAGAATTCGTTCAGATATCTGGCAGTATCCCACAACACAATTCCTTGTGCCTTTATCCAGTATGACGAAGACTCTTTTTACGTTATTTTCACCTCCTGCATATATAATTCTGTGATACACACTGGTAAAGTCTCCATTGTTTGGTTATCCTTTTTCACATATACCTAAAACCTTTATGTTTTACCTTATAATCTCTAGTTCCAGGTCTTACAGATGTCCGCAGTTGTTCATCGGTTTGAGGTTCCACGTTGCAAGAGTTATTTTTTTTAAGCAACCAGTCAAAGGATAAATGTCAGATGACACTTGTCATTCATGCCCTATCATTCCGGATGAGGGATAAATTTTGAGGAAATTTGTCCTCCTTTACACTGTTTATGCAAATGGTTGACGGTACGGTGACAACTGTAGAACATTTTACTTCTTACGATTTTTTGGGGGGGGTGGGGGTCTTAGCCCATTTCACTCCGTTAGGTTTTATAATTTTATTGTACATGTTTATGAATATTCTTGGGAGGAATAGTAGAGTTATTTCCCGTTGCCTTCTCCACGGTGTTTTATCAACTAGTTAAATAGCCTTTAAACCCTCAAAAGTTCTTCTGACCTTTATAGGTTTAATTTTATTCTAACAGATTGCTAACAACCAGTCGGATGAATACACAAATATTGTAGAAGTTAATGTGGAAAAAAGAGCATAAAATGTTTTTAGAAGGGTAGAAGCCAGAATAAGTCCGTTTTAGTTTTTAGTTTTTTAAGGTATAAATAAAACAGGAAGAGTAGTTTGAGCAAAAAAGTGTAACTATTAACTTGTTTTTAATATAAGTTCGAATGGCCTTCTTACTTTTTAATTTCTTTTTTTAATCGTTTCACCCTATGCAAGGCGGCACTGCCTAGAGTGCGCAGGGGAATATATACTAAAAGAATGAAATCTCAAGCAGGGGAAGAGTGAAGAGAAAAGGAACGAGTTACAGTTGGTGTAGGAGGAAGGCCAAGAGAAGGATGAGAATACCAACTTAAAGACAGTTGAGAGAGTAAAGTGAGAAAATAAAAGAAAATACATGGGGAAAAGAAAAAGAAAGGAAAACAAGCGATGGGAATTGACGTTGCATTCAGGTTCTTGGAGATTGTAGCAGTTAGGGAAGCAGATATACGGAACGGAGTTCCACAGGTAAGAAGCGCGAGAAAATAAGCTGATGAAGTAAAAGAGGCGGCTGTATTTAACTGATTTAACTGAAAAATAGTTGATCTTGTTGCCAGTCTAGTTGCTCGATTAAATACTTGTGAAGGGTTCATTGGTGAGCTAAGCTCGTCAGAGTAGAAGTCATGAAAATATTCGTAGTATAGATAGAGGGTACCTACTTCCTGCCGGTGAGAAAATGGCTGGAATCGAGCTTGAGGTTGGGACCGATCACTTTCGAGACTCTCCTTTGGAGCCTGTAGAGAAGCCTGAGATGAATAGAAGCGGTGCTCGACCAGTTATGACAACAGTATTCAATGTACAGTCGGATGGTTGATTTGTATATGTGCAAGATACACTCAGATACACTCACTGCTTTCAGGGAAACTTGCTTGGTCCATGCTGATGGAGGTAGGATTGACTGCGTGTGGTGGTTGACAGATAGCAGCTTCATTAAAATTTACAAGACGACTCTTACTCCAGTCTACTACAGAGTGGAGGTCCTACTCGTGAAGTGCAGAGAGGTTATCTTTGACCGCCTCGCCTGATTCTTACTGAGGCGGAAGTAAATGGTAATGTCATCAGCTTAGATGACAACTTGGGATTTGATCACGTCAAAGAGGTCGTTTATAAAGATCAGAAAGAGAGTGGGGGCTAGGACAGAGCCATGGGGGACACCAGCGTTCGTGTGGTAGGATGTGAAGGCATGTCCGTTCAAGACTAACTTCATTATACGGTTTGCTAGAAAAGATTGGATCAGATTAAGCAAGTGTTTAGGGCTACCATAATACAGGCCAGCGTGCCAAATACTATGAAAAGCGTTAGCAATATCTAGGACAACAGCTCGAGCTTTCAGGGCCTGGTATATGTGCTCGGTGATGGTCATAAGCATATCAACAGTAGATCTGACATGGCGGAAGCCACATTGTATGTCTCAGAATATTTTATGGACAGTAAGATATTGAAGTATTTCAGCACTGATAATAGCCTTGAACACTTTTCCGAAAATTAGTAGGAGGCTGATAGGGCGATAATTGGATGAGTTCTTAATTGCAGAAATCACAGAAAAGGACTTCTAGCCGGCCGGAAAAATGAGAGGCAAAGCGGCATAAATTATAGAGTTTATAAGGGAGAAAGGAAAGTTCTGGGGCACATTTTTTTCAGGACAATGAATGGGATTCCACCACCTCCGCTCGCTTTATGTTGGTCAAATTTTGAGATTATTTTAGATACTAAATGCGAGGGGGGGGATTATGTGAACATTATGAGGGCCATGAGTTTATTGATTAGGAAAGGGATCGGATTCCCCATATTAATACTTGTTGCCAATACAAAAAAGCATATTTTAATAAAATTACTTTAAATGCTCATTTAAGTTTCAGACAAATAAAACTGTTAAACTGTGTGGCTTACTACTCTTTGGAAGGTGGGCATATATATATATATATATATATATATATATATATAGTCATCCGCAGACCGGTCTGTTTCGTTGTATCACAGCTGATCAGTACGGTTAGACATCCTATTGATTTTTAACCCAGAATTGCAAACCGTCCGAATTGGTGTCAATCGGTGATGCTACCTCTGAGCTACGGGCTCTCGGCAGAAGTAGTCAGACTTTTAGCCTATAAAATATCATACGGCAGTAGTCGTATATATATATATATATATATATATATATATATATATATATGCAATTTGTTATATATATTATATTATTTATATATTATATATGCGTGGTACTTATTTGAAAGCGCTCAATATCAGTGATAGAGCTGACATATATATATATATATATATATATATATATAGCGAAAGTTTACACCGCATTATATACTACACGTTAAAATTTCCCCTTCTCTGATTCCATTCACTTGTGTCTAGCCACACTGATGAAGCACCTTGTATGTGGATGTCTTATATATATATATATATATATATGTGTGTGTGTGAGTGTGAGTGTATGTGCGAGTAAGAGATTAAGCTGGGTGTAAATGCTTTGAGCAATGCAGAATTAAGCAAGTCGAAAAATTGAATTGTAAAATTAAATGTAAGATTTGTCTATTTAAGTTAGAAAACATTGCAAAGAAATAATTTCTTTGTGAAAGAAAAAGATTAAACAAGACGAGAAAAGAAAAAGTCAATTAAACACAGTGGTGAAAACAAATTAAAGTGGTGTCAAGTAATAAAAAGAGGAAGACATACATATACAAACCAAAGATTACTAGTTGCCAGTAGAAAAATGTCATATTTTAATAAAACTATTTGGAATTTCGACGAAAGTTAAAATCGTAAAAAAAGCATCTGCAAAATTTCAAAAGATGCAATAGTTTTAGTCACTAAGAGACTGAAATATATTTTTGTATTTTTATAGATGCTGAACGAAAGTATTACTAAACGTTCGTGTGTAGTTTCTTACACCCATTCTTATTAGTGTTTAGCAGCCATGGCTCTGCGCTTTAGATTATTATTTATGTAATCGTAAAGTCTGAAAGACCATTCAAATTTACAAATTGAAGTGTATTAAAATGTTCAAAACTAGCTAAACAACATCCACCATGGACATATTGTGACATAGTCAGTGGTGACTAATCAAAATACAATTTATAATTTTAGGATCATAAGAATGTACTGTAAAAACAATTTATTGTGGCATTAATGTTAATATTTAAGAAAATTAGAAATTATTTGTTTTTTGATTGTTCATCAAGGAGTATGTAATAATTACTCCCTGACTGAGAGAGTATGGCTAGTTAGAACATTTTAAATCTGTTCAACTTGACATGCACACCATTACTTGATAAGCCACGAGTAGTGTCGAAATAAAATAGCTACTTTCGTAGTTATATTATGGCATATTTATGTTGTAAATTATATTATTATTATTATTCTTTTTATTGTTATTGTTGAGAGCAGTGTAATGATTCTGCTGCAGAAGTCTGGCTTGTAAAATTTAATATCTTTTGCTTGGCTGATATCCTTGAAATAAAATTATTTATTCATGGAGTTTAAACAATATGAACATAAATATATACAAGAAAATCTGCAAACAGAACCCTCGCTGTTCAATCTCTGATGATATGTGAATTAAATTCTACTGAAATATTCCAGACCTGTGGGAAAACTTTAGGAAACTAAAGATTACGCTTTCTTGCATAACTACACGCACACACAAAGATCAATCTATTACGATTGGTTGCTTCATTAGCAAGTATAATTTTGTCTTCAGGAATGGTACAATTGTAATGTTAGAAGCTAAACTTTGTCGATGACTTTATAACACCAACGATATAGAAGCTGTCAATATATTTACATTTGTACAGTTTTATTAGTGTTCTTTATGATTTCTGTCGTTTTTTATTCTGTTTTTTGTGTACGTAGACAATCGCGGAAGCATATTCTTAAATTTCAAGTGTAGCGTTCTTATACAATTCTGAACAATCGAAAAGGTTCTACGTCTGAAGACGTTTTGTTTCTACTAAATATACTATGACACGGATTCAGACTGAGGGTGAGGTCGAACCAAGAATGACATCAAGAGTACTGAATAGTGAACGTTTATAATGCGCCTTAATTTTCAATGTATATGGCTTGATTTAGTTAAAAGCACCTAAATCAAGGCTCTATCACGATTTTTAATTATATATTTTCTTATGAACTTTCATATAAATTCTATACTTAAATATTAGTTTCGTCTAACAAAAAATTTTTTCTTAAGCATAATAGTATTGTTAACCATAATCATAATGTTTACTGAGATCATATGATTACATGTGATAGGAAGAATATACTTCAATAACACATATATAAGTGTGCGTGTGTGCAATGGAAAAGGGATTGAAATACAGAATTCAATAATCAGATCTTATCAAGATGTGGGGAATTCATTTCACGCTTAATATCTATTGTGATTTGCTTCATTTATTCAATGCAAAATCTCTAATACCTGAAGGGGAAGAATAATCAATGTATATAAATTTATGCGACAAATATATATGGCTATCAGGCATTTGTATAATAGTAGAACAAACGATCAAAGTGTGTGCTCACTAATACTTTCACGGTGAATAAATAAAAATAAACTACAGTCAAATAACATTCGTAAATTCTTCATTTGCCATCTAATTTCTCTTTTGTCTTTTACAAATATTTTAATTTATTGAAAGTTTCAGATGAATCAAAATTATAAGGTTAATGTTTGGACAGTTTCTTCAGAGTTTCATGACTTTAAAATACCCATGAATATGCTCATATTGCATCGTTAATTTTTTCAACGTAACAAATTTAAATGCATGCCATTATTTAAAGAAGTAATCGATATAATAAAAACGGGTAAAAATTGACATGTTCAATTTCAGTGACGTATGCGTTAAAAGTATGGAAGCATTATCACATCTTCTATCTCATCTTGGCTTTCGTCCTTTCTGTCTTCTTCTGTTGGATACTTTTTTGTCAAAAATATCACACAGCGTCGGTGAGATATTATTCTTTGAGGCTTCCCACGCATTAAAAACTGAATATATCATTAATTCTTTTAGGTAATGGCAAGGCGTAAGGTACAGGATATCTAGCTTATTTGCTAACTAACGGAAAAAGCATGATTTGAATATATCACTACCTGTTTATGACAGCCTTGACAAATGGAGAGAGGATGTCAAAGAAATCCGCACTTAATTAGAGATTTCTGACAAGAGTAAAAACCGTGTAAGATCAATTATCTTTCTTTTTAGTTGTAATATGATGATAAAAAAGTACAAAGTTCAAAGTATCAGAAAATTAATATATATATATATATATATATATATATATATATATATATATATATATATATATAATAGTGGGTACTGTGTGTGAATGGAGATTATGTTATTGCAACTTGGTTTCGAGTGAAAGGTTAAAATTTAAGACTCTTTTTTCTTTACTAACTTTCTTAATGTCTTATTTTTATTTTATTGGTGTCTATAGGTAAGTATTGGCTGGTTAATTACCTGAATCAACAGGAACATATTTTTCTGGTTTATACTTTGACTGTACGCGTCAATTCGGAAAGTGTCCCTTTTTCTTCTCTGTTGAAAATGCAGTCGCCGTTGCAATTCTCTTCGACAAAATAAATGCTCGTTCAGTTCGTACATATGGAAGGATAAGTATATCTTAAAGAATATGATTATTCACAGGAAGAAATATATATGCTCAAGCCATTTACGGTAGTTGGATTAGACGGTTTGATTGATTATACCACGTGCTTGTTATCTTTTTTTTTGTCAGAAAGAATTCGATAAAGAATGTGAAACATGTTTTAACCAAGTTCCGATTTTTCCTCTCCAAGCTCTTTTATAATGATCTATGTTGAAATATTATCAGGCCAGTATTAAGCATCTATACCAATGATACCACAGTTTATTGAAGCACTTTGTAAAACTGCGATTTTTCAATGTTTGTCGGATCCTCTCTACTAATTGGAAGAACATTATGTAAATTTCAATATATCAAATACCTACCTAATATCGTTTCATCGCCAACTTTAAAACTTTCAATGAGTCTAAAAACCGCAAGTTAATTCCAAACCGCATGTAACATTTCTATATAAAATTTATGATGTTAGAAAAATGTCTAACTATAAAGCACAAATCAGTACCTAATTCCTTTTTGTTCTGTCAAAATTCATATGAGAATATTGATATCATTCCAGAGCTGGAGCCTTTAATTTTTTTTTCCAGCCGCGGCCCTGAGCTACTCTAAACCTTGTAATTTTTTTTAACTGGCAAAAATATTTCAAACTCAACTGTGACGATTTTTATGACAATATTGGGAACATTTAGCTAATCCATTTCGGGCCTTTACAGCCTGGTCACTTAATACTGCTGGTATAGACAGAAAATACGTTCATTTAATTAGTTTACGAAATGTAAAATATGTTTCACTCAGACTTTTCTCCAAGTATTTTCTGGATGCTAGACAATACAATCGTAAATTACTTAAGTCAAAAAGTATTCGTTATCAATGTTCCTTATCCGCGTAAACTTCCTTTTGCAAGACATTATCTTCCATTAAAATTTCACACTTCCTTTCTTTTACCATTTTAAAAGAAATAAATTCCCCCAAAAAACGGTACTTGATGTCCTGAGTTCTAAAGACAGATACTGAAAGTTTATGCAATCAGAATTTTAAAAAAAATATGAACTAGAAGCCAAACTTTTCGTTACAAATCAGAAAGCGATTGCTGACATTTTAGTCGCAAATAATCAGGAAATAGAAAAGCGAAGAACTTACATGTTAAAGAAATATCCAAAGCAAAAGTGGTTGAGAAAACATTAAGTTACATCTGTAACGAGTTGATTTGATTTGATTTCAGTGCATATAGATGGTAAATTGTCTAAAGCTGCTTAGAACTCAAGGGGAGTGGGAATTATATTTTTGGATCACTCATATTCTAAAATGTCAGCTTATACAATAAAATACTAGGCATAAAATATTCTTCTTTTTTTATATAAAATATATATATTAGCTATTTTTCCTCATTGTTTATTTCAAATGAAATATCAAGGGCTGGGGATTCAAGCAAATCAGAGAGATTGTATATTTAGAATTGTAAATGTAATAATATATAAATTTTGTAGCGATTACAACACATCATACGATAAAGGTTTACTTTCTACTTCAATATACGCTGTCACTTTAGGACATGGGCGACCAGGTCTCTCTGATATTCCCTCTTTCTAGTAGCTAATTTTCTTTTTGATCATCTTGAATAATAAAATCCTGTACTATCCTCCTGTGCTAGACACATATCTGCTGCAAGAACTCTAAGAAGATTTAGTGCCTCTATTACCCAAATGTTTACCGGAATTCTTTACGTGACGTGAATAAACTGAGCCCATTTTCAACGAAGTAGATTTATTTACTATGATTTTCCCCTATAGAATAACTAAGAGGCCATTCAACATTCGGTACTCGAGTATTTAGAGCTACTTGGGATTTACTTTCATGTAAACATTCCCCTTTCCATTTTAGTGGATATATTTGTTTTTTAGTTCTCATATATGTTATCGTTGTTTCTAGTACTGTAATAGGTTTCTTTTTAATCATTTGTTTGACGTAGCGTAGAACGTCATCATCTACATTATATCATTAATTTCTCGTTGTGTTATATGTGATATCCATTTTATTTAATGCTACTGTTGAGAATCATCACATGATGTGACTTTTTGTTATTTCGTACAGTTCTTTGTTTGGGGTATTATAACAATATTCCACGTGGATGAAACAAGTGTAATATAATAATCTGGCCCCAGCCGAAGAAGGCCGATGAAGCGTGGGTGTTTTCGGTCATTGAAAGCAGCGGATGTCATTTTGACCCTATTTCCGGCAGAGCGGAAATAGTTCAGAGCAAACAGACAGGGTCTCTGAGAATTTACGTAGGCGTCGCGTAGGCGTCGCGTGATCAAGGCAAAACCGGAAGAAACGAGTCCCCGGTTTTGGAAGATATATAAAGACTGCGAAAACACAGATAAGTCAGTCTCCAGAAGTCGACAGTAGAAGAGAAGTCGAGTCACAGTCGAAGTCACAGCCAGTCTCGTCAGAGTCAGAAGTCGAAACAGAGAAGTCGAAGAAGTCAGTCTCGACAGGCAGTCAGTCTAAGAAGTCTCGAGAAGTCGAAGAAGAAGCTAGACGAGTAAGCAGAGAAGCTACACCCCGTCGTCACCCCTGTCAACCCTGGAAGCGCTCCCTCAACTCTCTGTTCCTAGGCGACACGGTCCATCGTCGTTAATAAAAATATAATATATATTTTTATATATACCCCCGTGTTTGTCTGTTTATTGGTATACAACACAAGCTTGGTACTCGCTAAAGCTTTCAGGTAGCACTCGCTCTTAAACATTTGTAACCATTGATCTAACAAGGATGCTGCTTGCAGCTGTTAATTTATTTATCTATTATAGCTGTTGATGTCATGGTTGATATCCATATGAAATTTTGATCTGAAGATGCTATTTAGCAACATAACTCAAGTTCTTATGGAAACTTCAGGCAGACAATCTTGCATCATGTGTAGTAATTCAACAAGAATATCCATAAAGGAATTAAAATATGAAAAGAGGATTTAGAGGATCTCAAGTTAGATGTTAAGACGCCTCAAATCTTCCAAAACAAAACCACACCTATTCAGTGAATCGAAGTACTAATAGAGAAAGGAAACAAAGAAAAAATCAAGAAAGAGTAGACGAATCTTCTATGACTATACTGAAAATAGGCACTCATTGGTTACACATAGAGATATACTATCTGCCAGAGATTGTATAAAATCTTCAGTGGCATGGGTATTAATTAGGCTCCAGCAACTAATTTCAGTACCAAATCAGGGAATGGGCGAAGGTCAAAAACTGGTTCTGCTTAATCAGTTCTTTCAGTTAGATAGGGCTCGAGAGTTAGTCTATTTAGAGGAAAGAACATCTTGATTTTAAGACTCGGCTGCATTTTGATTATATTAAACATCCAACAACCATGCCATCACCAAATCTAATGCCTTTTATTCTTTTTTATCTTGTCTGTACCGCTAATGGTGGAATCATGTGGGGTAGAATGCACGGTTTCGATATAACAGGCCTCGACTCTGCAGAGGTCACGCCAATTTCACCACAAAGGACAGAACTTTGGCCAAACATGGCGCTATTGTCATATCACGAGGTTTACTTTAGCATAACCTTTTTTTCTAGTCGGTATACCTGTTTGAGTTGCTATTCCATTTTTTATTAACTAATTTTATAATTGATAACAAGCGGCCTAAACTAAGACGTCTGACTAAGGAAAAATTAGGCCGAAGTTCAGTTCAAATCAATTTCATTAGGGAAACCAAATTTTGATGCAAAGCGTACCTCTACCAGTTCCGCCAGAGAGACAACACTGAAACGCATAGACACAAAACACTCACACACACATATTATATATATATATATATATATATATATATATATATATATATATATATATATATATATATATCATAATGCACTTCTGAGAAACATAATAGAATTCATTGCTATAACTCACACTAGTTGAGCATTCATTTTATTCTAAAAGAATGTACACGTTGTTTAATGATTTATTTAGTTTTTGGAAGACGGATTTCTTTGCCATATCTTCCGTCAGATAAGCACAAGTCTTCCCAAATATATTCATTTCTGTAAGTGTTGTTCCTTTCTTCTCTCAGTTTCTCTGTATTTCGTTCTCTCTCTCTCTCTCTCTCTCTCTCTCTCTCTCTATCTATCTATCTATCTATCTATCTATCTCTCCTTTACTATATTGTATCTGTGGTTTTGTTTCTGTTGCTGCCATCAATACGGTGTCAACACAGTTTTATTTTGCTAAGAATCAAACTTCATTGAGGTATACCTTATCAAAAACTTACTTAGTCTAAGAAACGTAAGTATACGCCCTTCTCCCTCTACATCGCATACTCTTTCGGGTGGTTTTAAGGGAATAACACTGTTATTGTTCTATTTCTACTCAAATGGCTCTCTCCATAATTATTAAATATTAATTCTCAAATATTCATTAAATTTGCAGGTATACGTATGAGCTGGAATTCGAGAAATCTCACCTATTTTAGGTGGAAGAGACTCTTTCATGTTCACACCAGAAATGGTAATAATTTCTTAAAGCTGTTACCTGGTTTCCAAAAGTAGTCATTGAAAATATCGCTAACAGACCATATTAAATATTTTAAATACACTAATATGATTTTCGCGTAATATACCAGCCATTGACACCAAAGTGTCGAACTAATTACATTAACTTGGGAAACCAGACAGTAGAGTAGAACCAATGAAATCTTACTGCCGCCATTTACCGCCAAATGCCCGAAGGAATAAACCGTGTATTAGCGCCATTCTCGATCAGTCTTTATCAGTAGGCAGCCGGTGCAGTTTAGTTGACTGTATACTTTCATCTTAAGGTTATTTTAAGAAATACTGTGTAATGATATACTAATCTATATATTTTTATCATGTTACTAATTTCCATTAATCTTGCAAAACATAATAGCAGTAGTTTATATCTAAAAAATGAGGAAAAAATATTCAAAATTTAAATGACTACAAGACCAAGAACGGAGTATTTGAAACTACAAAATGAAATAAGAAGGAAATGCAGACAGACTAAAAAAGAATAGCTATAGGCAAATGCAGAAAAATTTAACACGACAAATAAGAGACATGCATAAGAAATAAGAGAAAGAAAAGGACAAAAGACATGCTTATCAAAAGGATATATAAAATGCAAAGATGGAACGCTCATAATAGAGAAAGAGAAATTACTTCAGTGACTAAATGAATATACTGGATATCTCTTTCTCAAGAGAAAGTAACCGACAATACACACAAAAAGACGAGCCGGAAATACCAAAAACAAAATTGAAAGCGACACTGATCAAATTGAACCGGAACAAAGCGGCAGGGCCAGACGGTATTAAAACAGAGATAGACGAATTCGGCGTAGACAAAACTATTCAAATAATACATGAAATCTACAACAATGACAATATCCAGGAAGACACGAATATATCTATTTCACAGCACTGTGTAAAAGGTCAGGCGCAAAAGAATGTGAACGGCACCAAAACATCTGCTTAACTTTGCATAACAGAACTCATCATCTGGATTCTGATGAATAGACTACGCAGAAGAATCAGGCTAGTGATAGTACAAGAACAGTTCGGTATGGACAAAGACAATTGGACAAGGAACACAATATCTCTGTTCCAAATGTTATCGGAAACGGCCACACAAATGTAGAAGGGCGTATAATTGTGTCTCATGGACTAAGCAAAAGCATTCAACACAGTACGCTACAAAGACTTAATAGAGATGATCATCAACCTGAATATGTTCGGAAAAGACATTAGAGTGATCAAGAATCTGTACTGGTAGCAAGCAGCCTTCATGCGGGCAGGAAACGAGTTCAACAGATATACAAAAATAGAAGTTGGTGTAAGACAAGGATGAGTCTTCTCACCAGATCTGTTCAGCCTATAAGGCAAAGCAATTTTGAGAAACACAAGTGCTTCCAAGATTTGTCATTGACAACAACAATTTCAACAATATATGATACACAGTACAGCGCTGAGAGCAGACATAGAAAAGAAACTGCAAGACCTACTATAGAAGGTATCTAAAAAAAGGAAAAGAAATGACTAAACATAAATTACAAGAAAATTGAATGAGTGGTCATAAGTAAAAAGAGAAACCCAAAATGCCAATTACAAGTCAGAGATACAGAAATCAATCAGGTACAACATTTTAAATACCTGAGAAGTGTCCTACCAGAGAAAAAATGCTATACTAAGATCGGAATACTGATTACAGGAAGGTTTCATTGGAAACAAGGAAAAATAACTGAACTGCTATGTGATATCTCTCCTTCTAAAGGGTAGTGAATGCGAGACAATCTCCTCAAGAATGAAGCTTCCTTCTTGAAAAAGACATTGAGAATACCATGGTTCGAACATGTGAGCAACGACTAATTTTTGGAGAGGATGCATACGAAAAAGAAACTTATACTTAACATCAGGTAGAAACAGCTAGGAACTGACGAGGGCCTTATTTAAATCGAAAGGTTCAATCAGTTGCTGCGGACTATAGTCCTCGATACAATATATTTAATTTAGCAGTACAAACCGCATGCGAAGATAATGTAGTTTGGGCGACTAAATTCCAAGATAGCGGATTTAGCTTTAGTTAGGTTGGAGGTGTTCTCCTTGCTATCAGAAAAGATAAAGCTCTGGTAATGAAAATTTGGTAAAAAGAATGTCTTCCTAGGCAACGAATATGGTCACTATACAGCGCGCAGGAAAGGCTGGCAATGCAAACAAATAATGAAACCGTCAGAATACTGGGCAGGTAGACCGTGGGCTGTAGACGCGGGTACGTGTGACGCTTTTTGAAACTATTTTCAAGATCTTTTTACAAAGGAGCCAGGTCTAAACCCTGCTCAGTTTGACGCCTATTTGTCTGACTTTTAGGTGTCGAGGTGGATGATGCGGCTGGGTTTGAGGGCCCAATCTTAGTCTGAGATATGGAAATGCACTAAAACTGATTGATGGAACAAATCTTCTGGATTAGATGGTTTTTCTTATGAAATGTACATGAGTCAGTTGCCTGTTTTTGATTACTTGCTGGCGCTGATTTACAGCAACTGAATGAAGCATTGGTCTATAACTCAACGCTTCACCAGGTATGAGATCAAGTTTCTTCGCAACGACAAAAACAATGTAGTTGTCATAGGTAATTCTCAATATTTGATGATGTTGAATACTGACTTGAAGATTTTATCCAAGACCTAAGCCGTCGTTTGAAGGCTGTTTTCTCGAGACTAACTGGCTCTGAGAAAATTTGTGCTGTGAAGAGCAGGACGAATTCAGGACAACCTCCTTCATCGTTGGTAAAGTAAAAAATAATGATGCGCTGATAAATTTGGATCAATGCTAAGTTTTCAATAAGGTTGACCATCGATTTCTGAAAACTCTCCATTCCGCCGCCGGATTCAGGCTGTACTTTCGCACCTCATTTCGATTGCTACACGCATCCTCTGGTGTGCTGATTAAAAACAAATAGGGCAACATCAAAGTCTTTCTTATTGTATCGCTCCATTCGTAAAGTTTGTCCGATTCTGCCTTTGCTTTACGTTCTTACGTTAGAGCATATACTTTTCAAAGGCAAATCCGGTCTTTCATGGAATTTTCTTTACCTGATGCTACCATCTCGGCTACGTACTCGGCTTAAGCTGACGAGGTTTCGGTTCTTGTGTCGGGCAGGGCCGAGACTGAAAAAGCCGGTAAAGAGATCAGAGGTTATGAGACGGTAACAGGGGCCAAGAACAACTGTGATAATTGTGTTGCCTGGCGGTTGCGAAGAGAATTTTTCTGTCAAAAGTATGTGCTTTACACATCTACTGATTCTTCTTTAACAATTCTTTGTATTTTCACTTCCGTATACCACTCAACTGAGCCCTATAGTGCTCTTGTAATCCTTCCTGTCTGGAAGACGACGCAAGTGCTCACATCACGAATGCTGATTGTCTTTTATGGTTCTCTTGAACCATAAATGATGGATGGCCTCACCAATGTCCAGGCGTTGTCTTGAGAGGCCTTATTTCGAAAGTTAGGTGGGTGAATAGAATAATTTGATTGACGATCTCAGTTTGACAATGCAGGAGGCACGCTTTATATGGCCTTCAGTATCAGTCTACTGGCTGCTGATTCGAAAATCTCTTTGTCGATCATGGCTTATTATACTGCAATGTTTATGCAGTGTTGTGCATGTTTGCTGAAGGCATCATGATTCGCATTGCGCGCAAAAAGTTTTTTATCCTCAAGGCCAGTTCTGTATATAACAATGTCGTACAGCCGTTGACTAAGGCTGAGCACTGTGTTCTTTTTCTTACTAGGTTCATCTTCCCTACTTATTTCTTCTTTAAGCATTAACTTAAAGTCACGATTAAGATGGAAATAAGTTCACTCACTCCATAAGAATTTGGCAAAAGGTAGGAGAATCTTGAGCGTATCTGTAGCATAACACTTGCTGACATAAAGTGTCTGTTTGATGCCGGGTAGACATAAGGATATTGGGTTTTCCTGGAAGAAACAATGCCAGACCCACCCTAAATAGGTTAGTTTTGACATATTATTTCCACACCGTGTTAATTTAACTAGGCTCATTCTTTTTGTTCATTGGCTCATTTTTTTTTCTTTCTGTTCCCATTTTCTTTAATTTAAGTCATTTTCCTCTACCCATTTGGACGACCATAAATGTTAGTTCTCTAGTGGTACGAGATGAACGTTGTTCTTTCGAGTGTGTTTGTATAATTCGTGGTTGTGTTTGGATGCGTGAGTGTTAGTAGCGAATGTTTATACTATTATTTATGTCTCGCATTATTTTCGTCCAGGTACCTGATGCTTCTGTCACATTTTAAGGGTTGTGGGAGGTTTATTACTAATGTGATTTTGTTTTCTTTCTTGTAAGCATTTTTCCTTTTTCATTGTATAAATTCATTACGGTAGTTTTAAATGTTGTCATTTTTCCTGCTATCCCCTGAAGATGTGTAACTTTGGAATTTTGATTACAACTTCATAGTATCTGAGGTGCCGTAGGGGTTGTAGTAAGAATGGTAAGTACGAACGTGTCGTTTTGATACAAGGATTATTGTAGAGTGCTAATGTCAATGACAGCGGCTAGCTAAGTTTAAGACGGATGAAGACCAGCCTCCCTCATCCTAATTTTAGTCATTGTGGCAAATGTGTACCTTAGTACAATAAATATCAGGGAGATTCAAACCGTGCACAACTCTGCTATCGACCAGCATCTAAAGGAGAATTCAGAGGCATACGAAGAAGGTGGTGTCTATTTTATTTATGGCTAGGTCTGACCATCATTTATCTGTACAAGAATCCCTGTATATTAAAGTACACATACGAGCCTTTGCAGAAACAAAAGAACTTTTACTTCGCTTTTCTTGTACAATGTGTCTTGAGTAAGTTTTTTCTCTTTTTGTACACGTTGAAGCTTTCCTATGTTAATGATGAATCATTTTTTACAATTAAGTTGTTTTTAATCGTGTTTTCAACTGTGACCCACTTTTTCCGGTTGTCTTCATAACTTACGATCTTTTTCCTATGTCAATTGCTTTTGGCAACGAGGTCGTCCGATGAAGTGTTGGCCAAAAGGAGCATCAGAGATTTCGTTAAAAACTTTTCTTCTTTAAATTGTAGTCATGTGGTATCAAGTCTTCATTCATATATATATATATATGTCTGTGTCCGTTTTATTCACGTCAGCGATCAGTCAATACCAACTATGTCTTTCGTTAATATGAATCAAAATTATATTAATAGTAATCTTCCATATATATATATATATATATATATATATATATATATATATATATAATGAATGTATTTAAATAGCAATTTAAATTGACCCATATTTTTTAGATTAACGGAAATTCTTCGTTTTGATTTATCTTTGTTTCTATCATTTTGGATAATTTCTATATTTTCTGATGAAAATTGCAATATTACTTGGTCCATGTTGGTGTAGATTTGGCTTTTGCCAAACAAAATTATATAGTTATTTTGTGTGTGTGTGTGTGTGTGTGTGTGTGTGTGTGTGTGTGTGTTATGCCAGTTTCACTTTTTTCTAATATCACGTATCTAACGTATCGTAAATTCAGCGTCTCTTATCTTTTTTTCTTATAAAATAAAATTAGTACTAAAATTAAATCACACATCACTAACCAAAAGATCTCCTCAAAAATTAGAAATACAGAAAAAGAAACAAAAATTGGTTTAGAAATAACTTTTAAACGTTTTTAATCAAACTGTTTCAAAGTTAATAGTAATCTTTATAAAAACGACAGTTGGGATTGGATATTGAATAGGTATATATAGTTTGTGTAAAAAATAAAATATGAAACAAATATTTGTAGTAAAAGAGAAAATAGGAGAGAGAAAAAAAGGCGTATGATTGGTCTGCACCCATGTATACTTATACATTTTCTACCATCTGCTTAAGGGAAATCGACGTTGAATATTTTCCTTAAAATAACATGATAGTAAAAGACATTTTGAAAATCGATTTCATGGGGGTAGTTCTATTAATTCTTTCTTTAGAATTTTGTTTCAACGTTAAGATTCGAACTGAGACATACTTCTTGAAGAAAACTACCACCTTTACGAAAGTTGTCGAAGCTTACAGCTTTCACACAGTTCCAAACAAACAACATAAATACGTGTCTTCCTTTTGATTAAGAATTGAAACCTAATCAGATCCTCAAATGTAGACTTCATATTTGTAATCAAACTCAAATTAATGTTATTCTCTTGCATCTACGTTTAACATCACGATAGTATATGTAGGTATCTATAGAAAAATGAATAGGCATAAAATTTATGTCAGAATAATAAAAACTATAACATTATGTTGTATGATATAGCATAGGTAAGTTCATACATATAAGAATATGATAGTCCAAAATTTTTACAGATAAGAATATGAGAGTCCAATATTTTCTACAGATATATAAGAATATGATAGTATGAATTTTTTTACAGATCACGTAAAATACAAAACTAAAATCCAAATGCGCATTGTCATAGTAAAACATGTCTTCCAAAAGATGAAGAATTCATTAGGAAACTTTGTAAGTTTTGCACTAGAATTTATCAAATGAGTAACGATATTCTTGATTTCCTTTAATAAGAGACAAAGATTTTGTTTGAAACGTTTTGCAGTCAGCTCTCAGACACGGTGAGCTTTTATTTGCAGTACCCAGGACCTATTTTTATTGCTGCCCATTCAACATTTTGTACTATGTTAGAAATACTCTATGTGCAACAACGATTATTTTTTATTACTTATTGTTATGCAAAACAGCAAAACTTTTTAAAGAAGCATAATTCTGATATCAAATAGTAAAACGAAAATATTAAATAGAATCTTCGCAAAATTAATTGAGTGATTTTAAAGTTAATCAATGTTGTTGTGACAAGGTATCCTTCTAATTATAAAATACAACTGAAGTAATTTTCACAAAATAAGAGTTCTGCGGAAGAATATCAAAAGAATACAAATATGAATTGGGGCGATTTACCACTGTGATCATGGCATAGTTGCTTCTAGCTGTAAATCTCCTAACAGCTGGGACTAAGAAATGGAAGATTGTTAGAAGAATTGACATAGTAATAGCAAGAGTGTCGTGAGAGGCTTTTAGTTGTTATTCATTAGTACACTGCCATATGGACGTTTCCATCAGCAGTATATAAAAATAAATAAAATTATATTATCGAGGAGAACTCCGTAGAGCTCCAGGCCCTGTAGATAAAGAAACAACAGAATAATTTCTGAGGATGTCTGGTTAATAAACCATCAACTTTTTCTGTTGTATTTACAAAGTATTCTCCATTCTTCGTATCAGTAGAAGTAGTTTATGGTGACCCCGAAATATACTAAATATCGATTTGCCAGAAATAATTTTTTCAACATAATATTATATTTTAGTAAGAGTCTTTGGGTTCAATCTAGTAATAGTATCTAGAACTACAATAAAAATTACGGGGACATAAATTAATTTGTAACTGAGTAAAAAATGGTATTCCTATTTCCGCCTAATTATCAAATGCTGGATAACGAATACAATTTTCAAATTGAAAAATAAATTGTTACATTGTTTAATAATATTTCATCATATTAATTAAAATTGAAAAGAAGACAAAATATTGAAGGTGAAATATTTATAAAAAAAACTTTCTAGGTTAAACTTAGCGTGAATATTTTGTTTTTCTGTCAAGTGTTTACAAGATTTTATCAAGCTTCTAAAAATTGAGAATGTTTTCCAACATTACAACTAAAAATATTTTTTGATTTTCTATCTTTCCCGCATCTGAAATTTTGTCAAATAAAAATTGTTTGAGAAAAAGGACGGATTTATCAATAGTTCAAAACCAATAAAATTTTCCTACTTTTTCCTTTTCATAAAGAGGTGTGAATTTCAACTACAGATAGGTTTCATTAAGTATTAACCACATCGTGTCTTCGTGACTGGTTCAAGCCGTGGTAGATATATATCTGGTGATGACAATCTTTTGTCATTTTGTTTTTTTTACATGTCTCGATATGTAGGACTATATGTAATTTGGGGAAGAGTTTGATCCAAGGAAATAACTGAACATAAAGCAACGAAAAACTTGAAAATATTTTTTCAAATATTCTTGCAAAGAACAGGGAATTGTTAGGTATTTTTCGTTGAACATGAATGGATTATTCTTCTATAGAAAACACTGGGAAATACATTTAAATTTTCTGTCTTTTTAATTAAATTTGACAGTTCTCTGTAATTTTGGTACGCTAAGCACAAATTTTTACTCTCTGTTGCTTTATCAGTTTCTGATTTTGCTCTTGGTTGTATTCATAAAATATTTTTTCTCAGTACTAGCTAAGTGTTGTTGAAGTTACACAAAGTTTTAATCTAAGTATTAGTGCTTTTTGTTATGGCATTACTGTAGTTGAGATACTTTTATACTAAAACCGTAAAAATATTATATTTTTTGATGATTTTAACATAAACAATTTAAGTTAAAATATCATTTAATTCTAGAATTTTCTAGAGTTTTCCTGTGTTCTTTAAAATATTCTCTAGGAACAATTAAAATATATAAAAGTTACCTGTTTCTTGGGTTGAGAAATCAATTCAACCAATCAGTTAGTTAAGTATAATTTTGAATTGGTATGTGATTATTGAATAAGTTTATAATTGCTATTTAGTTGTCGATTTAATTAACAGTAATATATATTACTTACACATCCGTAGTTTTAGTTTAATTTCATAAATTGTAACTACCTATTTCATAATAAACCAATTTAGTTTTTATTTTCATATTCAAACCAATTATTTTGTTTATATTTCATATTTTGTTGAATTGTTATAAATGAAGTTTTATAAATACATTTACAATATGACAGAACAATTAGACAATATGTCATCAAGCACTAAAATGTTCAAGTAAAAAAACAACCGTGATTTAATTGTGAAAATTATACACTTCTACATCGACAAGCATACATAACTGACTTCATAAAATATTTTATATAGCTTTTTAGTATATAAGTGGGAGACTGTCAGAACTCGTACTTTACGGTTATACGATCTTGCTTAGACACTCACCGTAACGTCTGTTAGATATACTCTGAAGACTGACGCCTATGGGATTATATTTATTTTTTAAATATAAAGCAATATGGCACAAGGATAAAATGGGTGACAAGGAATGATAGTCTTCTTTCTTATAATTATACTTAGCTAGTCGAAACCACTGACCCAAACAGACTTTTAACAAATTTTGTGAGTTGTCAACTATAAATATGGACAAATCTTTTCTCAAACTTTTTTAATGCTTATGGTTCAATCAAAAGTCCATCTTCTTTGATAAGATGTGCGTAACTTTTGGCTCTCTCAAAGAATCTCATAAGGTTGATTATGCACTTTGGTGGAGACTTGAAGTGAGAGGGCGATTCCAGGCTGTTACATTGTTATTACTGCTTGCATTAGCCTGGTTCTCTTCAATTTCCTGATTTGGGGTCAAATATCTGTTTTAGTCAATATTGGCAACTCCACATTATTCTAATGGTTGACTTCATTTTCATGTTGACTTCTGTCTGGCGGGTCTTTTATAGAACCAAACAGGTTTTTTATAACAGACCGACTTTTGTCGGTCATACTAAAATATTATCTATATATATATATATATATATATATATATATATATATATATATTAGACACACCAGAAAAATGTGGTGGGGTAAAAAAATAATGATTAGATGAAAACAGACAAAAAAAAGAAAAGCGAGGGCAATAAATTTTAATTCTTGACACAAAAACACAAAATGAAAAAGAAAAAACTTGTACACGTACAATAGTTAAAAATGAAACAAAGAGAATTTAACGATAAAAACTGGTTTCTACCAGTAACGAAAAAAATTTAACAAAAAACAAAAAATAAACGGACACACAATTAAATATACTTTTAAAAAATTACATTCATAATGAGTGACAAAATAGAAACAGTAAAGACATACACACATACAAAAAGCAGCACGTGTTAAAAATGAATTTTTGTCTAAAACAATTCTCGTGAATTCCAGATGAGGAACCGCACAAAATATTGAAGAACAAAAAAAGATATTGAGATTGAAAAGTAAGTTATATTGAAAGTAATATACAAACTTGAACGCAGGTTGGTAAATCCAGGAATAATATTAGTAAGAAATAAATATACAAGTCTTGAAATGTAGTCGTTGGAACTAGTATATCCGAGCATATTATTCTAGCTGAATAGAGCTCTGAGCTAGTCTGACTTCTGACGCGGTAATCTCAAGGTAACTTCGGTATATAACGTTAATTTACGGATCAGTTCCGGTATTCTCTGTTAATACGCACGGATCTCTAATATAACCCTCAACTCCTGTTCACTCTATGGCAGGAGTATATGTATACTCAAGTCCATTATCTAAACTTATATATAAATTGAACTTTGTGTATGTATGTGTGTGTGTCTCTGTGTGTGTGTGTCCATTACCTATAGACTGCAAGACGGCTGAACCTATTTTCTTGAAAGTTTACACAGTTGTACTATAAGCGTATGCGAGTGTTCTTAGCTAGGTTTTGTGTCGAGGTATCCCCGATAAATATCGATAATCGAAAAAATCGGGTTATAGAAGGAGTGGTCCAATTTTAATCAAATTCGATACATTCATAGAAAAAGACATAAAAAACGATATTCAGAAGTTTAAAATTTCAAGGTTGCAGTTCTTACAATAGTGCAGAAAATAAACAATATATATATATATATATATATATATATATATATATGAAGCAAGATATTTGTGTGTGTGTCTGTTTATCTGCCTGTATGTCTGTATTTTTTCACCCCTTTTATTTTAGCTTTTGCATCGGGTTTGTAGTTCTTAGGTCAGCCATGTTACCATTTACTCAGAGGACTTATTTAGCCTTCAAAATTACGACGAAAAAATCTAATTTGATATCGATACCAGGAAATCAAAATTTCACTTACATCCATTCATTTTTCTTTAAGTCTACGGTTTCGCTTTAACTGGAAACAACTATTGCTTTTTGGTCTTTCGTGCCAATGTTCAAAGAGTCTGAGCTCCAGAACCATGGATTAGTTTTAAAGCTTTCATTACCCCCGCGCAACGCCGGGCTATACTGGTAGTAATATATAAAGGGGAGATCCAACAAGAACAATATTGCGGACTAAATAAATAAACAGAAATAAAACGGTTTAATAAAAAAATTATTAGGCTGAAAAACCAAATGACGTAAAATAGAAGCTTAAAAATATAACACTAAGAAATACAAAAATATATAAATGAAAATACTAATATAAAGTCTACAAAACACGAAGAGATTAAAAAAATATCTTAAAAGAATGAACAAACTAAAATAAAAACAGCCAAATTAAAAACAGAAACAATAAATGAAGTTCACTTGAATTTCTTTCATTTTCATTGAAAAATTAATTGCAAACTAAGAACTTAAAGCGGTTGTCGAAGTTTAGCAAAATCCGTCACACTGAACTAGTCAAAAATGAGACAGTAAAAACACCATTCAACTAGTCAGTATAATTTCACTCTCTACCCCAGTAGTGTCCATGTATTTAAGAAGGTTAGTGTTGTGAATTCCGGGTGGGGAACCACATAAAATAATGAACAACAAAACAGATATTTGAGATAGAAAAATATGTTATATTGAACGTAAATATACAAACTGAAACGCGGGTTAGTAATCCAGGAATACGATTAGTAAGATATATATATGTACAAGTCTTAAATTGAAGCAGTGCTGGAAATAGTATATCTATGTAATATTATTTTGTTTGGGTGGATCTCAGAGCTACTATGCCAACTGTATTCTCTGTGTAACTTTGGTATTTCTAGGTAACTTATCGATCAGTCCACGGTACCCTCCGGTTCTGACGTATCTCACTTTGTATACTCAAATCGAGTCCATTATCATAAAAAAGGGAAGATCCCACAGCGATAGAAATAAGCAATTCCTGTATATCATCTCTCATAAAGTCATGGATGGATGAGCATGTTTTATTCGGTGTCAGTTTATACATCTGCCGAAATTGTAGTATTGCTGCATTTGTGGATCCACCGTTCGTTTTTAGTGATCTTTTAATTGTATCCACGAAACAAGTGAATCTGGAACTCTAAACTTCGCGAACAGTTCGAGTAAAAATTGTATTAATACCTGCGTCATTGGACTCTTACATCTGGAAATCTCTGGCCATTTTAAGAAGCTGTCTACGACAATTTGATAGTATGATCTATTCCTTTGACCAGCAAAATCAATATGAAAACGTGACCAAGGGCGGTCAGTTTTTGGCATTGGATTAAACGTAATTGGTTCCGCCTTGACTGCCAAGCTACATATTTGGAAGACTTTAATAAAGTTTTAATGTCTCTAGCCATGCTACGCCTGTAAACATAGCTGCTTATTGCGCTCTTCATACTTGATATACCAGGGTGTTCTGCATGGAATTTCTTCAGGATTTTTTTTTTTGTGTGTGTGTTGTGCTAGCGGCAATACTACTCTTTCGCTGTACATGAGAACGCCGTTACATAATAAGATCTTCCTGGATTTCTGAATTCTATTAATATAATTGGCAGGCTACCACACATTCAGTAAGTTAAGTGCCATACAGGATACACGCTTGGGCGATCGAAAGAGACATGACTGACTGGGCAGAAGATTATCCCGCAGTAGGTTGCCATTGCTTTCTGCGGTAGACTGGTTGCCGACCAAGGCTATAGAACCCAATCTGTCCTGTTATTTGACACATAGCTAGAGGGAAGAGACGGATTAATACCTTTCCCAAGGGTATTTGCAACGAATTCAACTGAAATTCGAACTCGGCTCTCCGATTTCTCGTTCGATAGCCACTGGACCACAACGAACATCTACCTCACATTACCAACTTAAAAAAGGGTGTTTATACGATGTTGCTAAGAAACAGAAAAATGGGCACTGCTATGACACGCGTTACAGCGAGTTATCAGTGTCATATAATATGATCACTGCAAGTAAAAAAGCTGGTGCTGACTTCTTGCGTTATTTTGCAACAATCTGATACTGTGGCATCTATATACCTGCGCCCATATTTACTCAGGGCCAGTTATATGTAGCGCTTTGTGAAGTTGGGAAACCTGTGAATCTTAAGTTTTTTACTGATGAAAAAGAAATTATCATATCAGTAAAAAGTTAACGTCATGATGAAAATGTAAGAACACTTACGTAAAATGTCGTTTAAACGGAAATACTACAAATATTGATATTCAGCCTAATCCAGGCGTAATGGACAAGCATAATCTCGGTGCTGATCTTGAAAGGGATCTACACTCTGTGGTGAATTAGGGCAAGAAGTGGCTTGTAAATTTCAATGCGTCTAAGACCAACCTGCTGTCTGTCAATCATCACAGGCAACCTCTCATGCCTCCCATAAAAATGGACCAAGCGAGTCTCCCCGAATTAATACCCTGCGCCTCCTCACCCTTAACCTCTCCTCTGATCTCAAATGGAACCACTACATTGAGTCAATAGGGAAATCCACTTCTAGGAAGGTTGGGTCACTGTGCCGGGCTAGGAAGTTTTTCCCAACTGTAAAAATCCTGCATATATACAAATCAACTATTCTTCCGTGCATGGAGTACTGTTGCCACATCTGGTCAGGTGCCCTCGCTGTTCACCTCCGTGTTCTTGACAGGCTCCAAAGTAGAATCAGTAATGTGAAGGGTACCTACTTGGCGGCTCGACTACAGACACTTTCCCACCGACGTGATATGGCTTCCCTTTTGTCTGTTCTACAAATACTTCCATGGCTTCTGTTCCAACGAGCTTGAGTCACTGGTGCCTCCACAACAGGTGTTTACTCGTGAAACCAGACTGGCAAGTGGGTCTCACCCATTCACAGTTAGATCAACCAAATGCAGACGACAATTCTACTCCCGCAGCTTTTTTCCTGCACTTCCCGCCTGTGAAACTATCTTCCTTATTCTTGCTTTCCTGACGGATACAACCTCCAGGAATTTAAATGCAAGGTCAATTCTCATCTTTTAACTACTTGACCCTGCTTCTTTCCACACTTTCCTTTCTTTCACCATTGCAACTGTCATCACACCTGTATTCCCATCTTTCTCTTGCTCCTTTCTAACTGGTTCGTCTTTCTCCTCATTCTCCTCTAATCCTTTTACCCTTATGTAGCCCTCTGCACATCAGTGGCGTTCCCGCCTTGTTCGGGGCAATATGATTAAAGAAATGTAAAAATGCAGATTTGTTTAATATTTTATTTGGTTTTGTTTTTAACTCTGGTTGTGTATAGGTAAATAAATAAAAATATGTACATATGCGATTTTCATATTAACATGCTTATTGGGACCTGGATAGAAGTGTTTGTTACAGTTATTCAAGGAAATAAGTTTTTAAAGTAAAAACAATCAGATGTGCGATTCCATTTTAAAGTTGAGATAAAGTGAAATCCCAATAAAATTTCTAAACCTTGCTATAGAAGAAAAAACCCTTTGGGCAGTCGTTCTAAGTCAGTCGTTCATTCATGAAATACTTAGAACAGACTCAATTGGAAACAAATTAGAGAAAAAATAAACTCATCCACACAAGATTACTAAAATCAACTAGCATGCCAAATATGATAGGCAGGAAATGTAACAAATGCGTAAGTCCTGATGAAACTGTTGTTAACTATCATTAACAAAGATTTTAAATTTTGGAGACACTGTAAGGAAAAAAATTGGTAAATGTAACACCCAGTAGACATATTGAAAGTATTATAAGTAAAGAGCTTATCATCTTTTTTGTGTGTGGGGGGGTGTTCTTTTACTTTTGTTCATCCAATACAAGACAATAGAGTCAATCAAAATAGAGAGTTACTGAATGATGTCATGGTAAAAAATGCAGAATAGAAGAAGCAACAACTGCGTATTATGAGAATGAACATATAAATTACTGAACACGTAAGACAAATAAAAATTTGTCATAAACAGCAAGAACTGCTTAGAGCAGCAAAAGAAAGGGCGTTGTTGTGATCCACGATCAGCAACGCTCTGAAAGCAAACGCAACAAACATAGAAAAAAAAGAAAAGATTTTCCAGAAAAGACATATTAGATTTAATCTAGTTTCATTAGAGACATCAATATATGACTATTTTTTCATAATTACAGTTTAGGAGTATTAATATTATTGCAAATCATTTTACCCCAAAAGAAGAGACAAAAGCCATTGAGTGCAAAGACTTACAGGTTCTGAAATAAAGTAATTAAATGTTAATGTGAAGAAAGGACACTAAAATAACAGTTTGAAGAAAAATAACGATTGAAGTTGCATTTGAATGTTTACTAGCAGTATAGTCCGGCGTTGCGCGGTTGTAATAAAAGCTTTACAACTAATCCATTGTCCTGGAGCTCAGACTCTTTGGACGTTGGCGCGAAAGTTTAAAAGCAATAGTTGTTTCCAGTCAAAGCGAAACCGTAGACTGAAAGAAAAATGAATGGATGTAAGTCAAATTTTGATTTCCTGGTATCGGTATCAAATACGTTTCTTCGTCGTAAACTGAATTTTAAAGGCTAAATAAGTTCTCTGAGTAAATGGTATCATGGCTGAGACTAAGAACTACAATTATACCTACTTAGAGCCAAACCTGAAGCAAAAGCTAAAATAAAAGGGCTGAAAAAATATAGACATACAGGCAGATAAACAGACACACACACAAACATCTTGTCTTATATATATTCATAATATCGATTTTCTGCACTATTGTAAGAACTTCAACCTTGAAATTTCTGAATATCGTTTCTTATGTCTTTGTCTAGAGTATATCAAATTTGATTAAAATCGGACCACTCTTTCTATAACCCGATTTTTTCAATTATCGATTTTCGATATTTATCGGGGTACCTCGACACAAAACCTAGCTAAGAACACTCGCAGACGCTTATAGTACAACTGTGTAAATTTTCAAGAAAATCGGTTCAGCCGTTTCGGAGTATATAGGTAACGGACACACACACACAAAGTTCCATTTATAAATAAGTTTAGATAAATGAAACTGAGGGTATTCAAAGTATCCCCATATCTAATTAATATCTCTAACCAACGGTAGATCATACAATCCGTAACATGCATTGATATGAGATTAAAAATAATTTAAATTTTTCATTGAATAAAATTTTATGCACGTGATCGATAGAGAAAGGCTGGAATACGAACATAGACGAGGGGACTATATTGAATAATTAATATATATATTATTTAAAATATCATATTTTCACCATTAGTTAATGCATTTGTTGATGTAAATTCGTGTAAACATAATGTTTCTACAAACATATTTCTATCCCATACTTGTTATTTATCAGATATAATGGAGACAATGAGTTCTTATGACCATTACGAATCTATGGATATATCCAAAGACAATCATGTATAATTCCCTCAAAATAATGTAGTCGGTAGCATTCTATTAAATAATGAATTCATTTTCGAAAATTTAGATATAATTTAAATAAGTTATTGCAACCGTTAATTAAAAAAGCTACAAAAATATTCAGTGTTTGCAATTGCATCAAGCTTCAAACCTTTTCAAAAAGCTGTCAATTACATTATTTATTGAAACAATAAATTAATTGAAAAATATAATTTAATAAATGATGTCGATTGAACATAAAACGTATGAAATGCCATAATTTGAAACTACATTATTATTGACTGTAGTTTATCATTTAAAAAAAAAAGCTTTTAATATTCAATAGAAATTGGATGTGTTATTTTAAATATTCATATTGAACCGCAGTGAGAATAAACACACAAATTAATATAATTACAGTTTAGCACACAGACTACTATGAATTAGTATTTCAATTAAAAAGAAACTGTAGATTAATTTTAGTAATTAATAATGCGTCTGCCTATTTAACATTAATATAAAGAATTACAGAAAAAAATTAAATGAAAAATTGTTTATATTATTACATTACAATATGAGACAAAACAGAAATTGTATAAGAGAAAAGAAAATGAAAGTACGAACAAAATTCTGCGGGTAGTTTAACGGTTAAAGAAGCGAAAATGGTATTAGCGAGCCGACGTTCATGACCCGGCCAAATCGGCTGCATTCACTTTGTAATGTTGACTTTTGGAGAGTTAGAAATTTATTTCTTCTACCAGCTCTTCCAACTATGGCTTAAATAGCAGGACAGTTTAGACTCTGTAAATATCGTGGCAAATAGTCAAGGAGAAATAAAATTCTGAACACTGTAAACAGCAACGAGTAAATCTCTTCACTTTCGCATAAAGTCAGAGTATCTCACATACGATAAATAGAGGAATGTGAGGCAAAACATCCTTAACTACTGATTAAAACGTGATGGCATTTAAAAAAAAGAAAGAAGAAATTTTAAATAAAACATCCGAGCATTATGCTTCGAATGTTACAATAAAACAGACTGAATTTTATTTAAATTCCAAAGTGAAAGCTCATGAAATATATAGATCAAACTTAAAGCATATAATCATCTATATAATTTACATAGTGGGTGGATCAATATGTCTGCGGCGTGACTCAATGATCAGCTAAATGTCGAGCTGATAAAAAACGATCCATCTGATATGTAGAAAATCGTTGAATTAAGGTCATTCATAAAGAACGGATTTGTGTTAAAAAGTAAATGTTTTTTCGACATTTGTCTCCAAACCTATTGACATACGAACACATCAAAGCAATAGTTTCCTGATATATACATAATAAATATTTATGATAAAAAGTTACCCTGATAAAACGTAAAAAGAGTATTTGTAAATCTTCTCACCTTAATTAGCATGATGAACTTTTATTAATATTCGGATTCTTTATAATTTACAAAGGGTGAGGGAAAATTACTTTCCATATATCCCTCCGAGAGACACTTGCCTCAACAGATAAAAATAACAATAGGAAGTGACCATTGTTGTCACTAAGGTCTTATCACAAAGTGTGAGATATTTCTTGCAGATACATTTGGGAGGTATTTCTGACACATCCTATATTTTTATATTTATATATCTTTAATATTGCGGCATTTACTCAATTTGTTTATTTATTACGGCTCATCGTTATATCCAGCATTCGCTTACAGTGATGGAGGCAATTTTGTTAGCTTATTTTGGTCGCTGATTGAAAAATCAAATCCAATTTTACTTTTTATCGCCACATCTTGTTGCATAGAAATAATAGTAATTATAATAGAAATGTTAGCCGTTTACGTATGAGGAAGTGACCGAGTACTTACCAGTACTTGTGGCGGCTTTGTTCTAGTTGGGTTGAGCCGGGTTCATCACTAGAAGTGATTCCTAACCCTATATGTAAAGATTTTACTGCATTTGCCAACTGTGGTCGTCTGGTTATAGCCTGATTAAATAACTCGTTATAGACTTTCTATAGAAACGTGTCTGTCATGCTATTTACCCATTGCTGAATGAAGAAGAGATAGATTCATACTTTTCCTAAGGATACTAGCACATAAGTGAATATAAGGAATTCTATTCGGTTATCTAGTTCCCGAATCTGACCATAACTCTATTACTACAAACTGACCGAGTAACTTGTACTAGTGTCGTTTTAAATCTATAAAAATTTTAGCTTACCTTTAAAAATATTCAAGGAAATAATTAATGTTTTTAAACAAATAATCTTATACAGCCAAATTTAATACAATATTAAAGTGCATTCTGAATTCCTCCTGAAAAATGAAAACATGTTGTATGATTATATAGATAGTATGGTTGTATAGTTATTATACTATTTACGAATGGAAACAATACAAAGTTCTTTGGATATCATCTAACAAACTCAAGAATTCTAATAGTGAAGTTCGTCAGTGATACTACTTAATTTGGATTGATTTCTGTAATAAATTAGGCTAAAGATTTCCCGAGATATTATATATATATATATATATAGTGCCATGCGAAAGTTTACAATACATAACAAAAAATGTTCTTTAGGTATTTCTAATACCTTTATGCAAAGTAAACTTTCACTGCTCGTATGTCAATTTTTGATATTCAGTCACACACAGTTTAAAAAATATTATCAAAAGTATCCCACAAAGAAAATCCATATCTCATAATTAAAAAAATTACGACACAATTTGCATTTGCAACCGCTTTTCTTTTAAGTGTTTAAATTTTACTAGAATGCCCCAAGTTAGAATGGGATTGTTTCTTAGAACTAACTAGATTACTGTTATGATTACTTTTACGAATGTTTAAAAGTTTTACGTCATTCTGCTGCTGTCAACCTTCCTTTTAAATTTGACTAAATGGGGAAATGCAAAATTGTTGCTTAAAACATCTTTAAAAAAAAAGAACTTGGCCATAGGAAGATGTCTACACAGTTTCATTTGCAATTGACTTCATTTAATGCGATAGTTTGTGACTGGAAGATATATGTTTCCATTTGTCTTAAAAAATAACTCTGGTCGTCTTAGAAACTTAACGGAACGTAGGGCAAGATTATTAGCGAGAAGAGTTGGCAGCGAGCGTCGGGCTTTGCTTAAAGATCTTCAGATAAAACTAGATGTGGAGTAAAAGTGAGTAAAGATAAAATTAGTCGTTCACTTTGTCGGAATGATTATATGAAACAAAATTGTGTCTTTCAACAATACAACAAACCTAAACATACTGAGAAGCTTACAAAAGTTCGAAAGGATTCTTCTTCTTCTGTGTGCTATGTCCTTTCAGGGCGTAGGCGATCATGGTTCTCCACGTCTCCTTATCCCTGGTGGCGCTTAGTATGTTTTCTCTTGTGACACCTCGCAGCCCCCGTTCCGTCATCCACCTGATAACATATTTGAATATGTTACCGCTGCCTTTCTTTGCCTATTTTTCTTTCTATCTTGCCTGTCACTATCAGGTTCTCCAAGCCCTCCTTCCTCCTTGCATATCCCAGGAACTTCAGTTGTCTCTTCCTGGTGCTCACTATTAGTTTTCTTTTCGTTGCCATTTTCTCCTACACCTCATCTTTGATTGCATGCTCGGTACACGACATCCGCAGCATCCTTTTGTAGAACCACATTTCCGCTGTTTCAAGTTTTTTCCTCATCTTCGATGATATTGTCCAGCATTAACTGCCCTATTGAAGAAATGACATCACATAGCAATCTAGCACTCTCTTCTTTGTTTCTAGTGAAATTTTGCTGTCTTAGTACTTTACTCAGCTTCTGGAATTACTCCTTTTCGTGCCAGTTCGCCTTCGAATTTCAGTGTCGCACATTCTATTTCCTGTTAGAACACTTCCTATGTATTTAAATTTTTGGACTTGCTTGATTCCGGTGTCTCCCACCTGTATTTGGCAATTTGGGTTGCTCTTTTTGACCATGCATTCAGTTTTCTTAAAATTTATTTGAAGTCCTTTTTTTCTCACTCTCCACAGCTATCTTCTGTAGGATGTCTTGTAGTTTTCTTTTCATGTCTGCAATCAGCACTACATCATCTGCATACCTTATGTTGTTTATGGCCCTCAATAACAAATCCTGGCGTAGCATCTAAGGTCCTCAAAATATTATCACTGTACAAGTTGAACAGATCCGGTGAAAAGACACATCTTTGTCTTACGCCTGTTTCTATCTTTGTAAAGCTGCTGAAATCGTTACCTGTCCGTATGCAGGCAGTTTGCTGACAGAAGAGATTCTTGATTAATCTGAAGTCTTTCCCAAAAATACCGAGGCTGCTGAGCATCTCCATCAATTCGTTGTGTCGTATTTTTTCGAATGATTTCGCATAATCAATAAAACATAGGTGCAAGTCCTTCTTCATTTGTATTGCCCTTTCAGAGAGCACCCTAATCATAAATATGGCGTTCCTTGTTCCAGTGTCTTTGACGAACCCGTACGTTTCCTGTCCTATCTCTGGCCTGATTCTTCTTCTCGCTCTATTCATCAGGATTCTGACAATCAGTTTTGTAATGTGACTCGTTAAGGTGATAGTTCTGTGTAGTTCGCACTCGTTTACACCTGGCTTCTTCGGCAGTGCTATAAATATCGACTTGAATAGGTCGGCTGGTATTATTCTACTATTATAAATTTGGTTTATTATTTCGGTAATCTTTTCTATGCCGCTAGCAGCAGCTCTATTACGATGCCGTCTGGACCAGATGCTTTGTTTCTGTTCAGTTTGGCTATTGCAGCTTTCACTACGGTCTTTAATATTTCCGGTTCAACTTCCTACTTGTGTATTCTCGGTTGCACTCTCCCGTCGCAAAAAGATCCTTTATATACTCTTCCAATCGCTGGAGTGTTTCCTCTTTCTCCAATAATATCGTTCCATCCTTGTATTTTATGCATCCTGTTGAGAAGCAGGTTTTTATCCTGTCTGTTTTCTTATCTCTTTATGCATCTCTGCTTTATTGGTCCTGATCATACTCTCTATTTCTGCGCATTTGTTGTTGAGTCATTCCTCTTTAGCCTGTCTGCATTTGATCCTTATCTCCCTGTGTAGTTTCCTTTATTTTCTTCCATGTCTTGGCATTATTTTTGTCTCCTTTACATCATGTCGAGATTCTCTTCAGACATCCACTCGTTTTGTCTTCTGCGTATGTTTTCATTTGGGGCAATTTTGATCGCTGATCTCACCATCGCTTCCTTTGGTGAATCCCATTTTGAGTGTCATTTATAGACGTACTAAAAATGCAAAGTCAGTTCCTAGATCTCATTATGATAGAATATTTATGGAAAGAGCTGAAACTGAGAATTCAAAAAAGGGACCCGTAAAAGCTGCATGAACTAATAGCTGTAAAAATTTCAATAAACTACCGAAGTTAGAAACATCTAATCAAACATATTGTGTACACTTTCGCTATATATATATATATATATATATATATATATATATATATATGTGTGTGTGTGTGTAAGTATATATGCATCTATATTTACATACGTATGAAATATGTATGTATGTCAGTATGTATATGTAAATGTATATAAATATATGTTTCTATATCGATATGTGAATATGTGTATATATGTATATATATGAATGTATGTGTGAATATACGTTTATATCAGCATATATATAGTAATATGCATATTTTTATCTATGCGTGTATATATATGCATGTATGTATATATATATATATATACATGTTTGCATATATATGGATAAATATATGTATATATGTATGTATATATAAATGTGTACATACACATATACATATGTATATATACGTATACATATATGCGTATATATGTGTATATATATGGTATATGTATATGTACTTATATATGTATTAATATATCGAGATGTGTATTTATATATACCTATCTGTGTATGCATATAGATGAATATATATATATCTATGATTGTACATGGGTGTATAAGTATATAAAATTGTATAAATGTATGTGAATATGTATATATAAATATATAAAAATATATATACGTATATATATATAAATGTGTATATATAAATTTGTGTATGTATGTGTATAATATCAGTTTTTAAATATATATGTAATATTGTTAAGTGTTAAGTGTAACAAAAGAAAAATGATTGAACAAATTTCAGATTTAAATCCCAAACAAATATTTAATTTACGATAAACACAAAATGATATACATACAATATTTACATTTTTTGCATTCTAAACAGAAACGTACATTTTACCACTGGTAGGCGAAGTCTTACGAAGGGGAAGGAAAGTCAGTTTCTTTACCCAATTAAATTAACGAAGTAGTTTAAGTGCTATACTTATTGAAAATTCTTAAATGTGTATATAAAAATAATTTCTAGTATGGTCAATGAAAAAGTTAAAAGAAAACTATTTACCCTTTTAGTTCCATGAGGTTATCTTTCAGGTCTTAGTTGCCCGGCAACCTTTCTTAGAGATTTTTTCGGCTGGATGCACAGATCCACGAATCAGGACGGAGTTTATAATGTCAGCAAATCCTGTTAACAACTATCAACTCTCATCCCAAAACTTATTTTTATAGGGGCTAACTCCTTTTTTGCATATTTCTAGAACATTTCAAATAGCCTCGATTTTACTAAAAAATTCTACAATCTTCCCAAACGTTCTATTCTTAATTTCTCTATTTAACAACTACTTAATGAATTAAATCTTTTTTGTAATAAGAAGTAGGACTCAATAAAATCCCTTACTATAACATTTTAGCATTATTAATATTATTTCTTTATATATAAATGCATCACCGTAATAGTATATATATGTGCATTTGCATATATATATATATATATATATATATATATATATATATGTGCGCATATATAAATATGTATATATGTGTTCGTATATATATATACATATATATATATAATATGTATATGTATATATATAATATGTATATGTATATATATATATATGTATATATATATGTATATATATATATGTATATATATATATATATGTGTATATATATATATATATGTGTATATATATATATATATATGTATATATATACACATGTATATTTATTTGTATATATATTTATGTAGGTAAATATTTTATTATATATATATGAATGTATGTATGGATATATATGTAAATATTTATGTGTATATACATATGTATCTATACATATATATATGTATGTATGTTTAAATGCATATATTATATATATATATAGATGTGTATATATGTATATGTAAAATACGTGTACATATGTTAGAAATCTATGTAGAAATGTACCAGGTATATATGTATATCTATGTATATATGTATATGCATGTATAAGTATATATAAATTTATATAGGAATATATATATATATATATATATGCATATTTCCATATGAATATGTATATATGCATGTAAGTACTTATCTATCTATCTATCTATATATATATATATATATATATACGTACTTACATGCATATATACATATTCATAGGTAAATATGCATACGTATATATATATATATATATATATAAATACGGTTTAAAATTTGTATTATATATTTGTGTATGTGTGTATAAGTTTCAATTAAAATTAACAGTCAATGTGTGATAGTATATAATTTTTAATGTGTTCTCATGTTCTTTCTAACTTTTGTGGAACTAATTGTTATTAAAGTATTCCAATTTGTTTGTTTATCCGAACGTTTATCTAAATGTTTTATTTACATAATTTACATTAAATTATATGGGAATTGTAAAACAATGGTTAGCGGAATATCTTATATTTTAGTAAGCCATCATTATATCTAATTTGTTTGTCACAAACAAACAAATAAACAGAATGGTGACAGCAAGTCAAAAGATTTTTATAGTGAAATAAAAGATAATTTGGTTGCGACAAAATGACAAGTTTTTATGCACATATACGTAGATATAATTATATATAAATATATATGTTTTATATATAAGGATATATATGCATATATCTGCATGTATATGTACGCATATGTATATATACATGTCTATGTATGCTTTTATATGTATGTATGTATATATATATATGCATATATATATGCATATATACATATATCATACGTATATATATATATATATATATATATATATATACATAGTTATAAACGCATGTATTTATATATATAAATCCATCGTCCATCTCAGATGTAGCATCGCCGTTTAATTCGGTCGGGTGTCAGTCCTGAGAGCTGTGATTAAGCAAAACAAATCTGTCTGACTACATAGAAATATATATATATATATATATATGTGTGTGTGTGTGTGTGTGTGTAAATATAATAACAAAAACATTTATCCATGTATATATATATATATAGTGTGTATATGTGTGTATATATATATATACACATATGCATATATAATCATTTATATTTATCTGTTTATAAACATGTACATATATATATGTACATGTGTATATGTACATATATGTATGTATATATGTATACATATATTATTCCATATGTTTACATATATATATATATATATATATATATATATATATATATATAAACATACTTCTAGAAACATAATATGCTTAAAAAGTTTGGGATTTTTATTTATTTATTCTGTTATGCGAAGCTATCCTGGCCAAGGTATTAGCAACCACTTTTTACCCCTCCCCGCTATGGTCTGTTGTTTGAATTCAAATTTACCAAGCAGCTTAACTCGATGTTGATTTTTGGGAAAAGCAAGGATTGAAGATTGAAACTTTCTTAATTCAAATTTCCTGTGTTAACCTGTGAGGTATGTGACGAATTCTTTCTTAAATCTATTTTTCATTTTTTTTTTCCTAAGTCACTGATGCCTCCTCAACAGGTGTTTACTCGTGCAACCAGACTGGCAACTGGGTCCCACCCATTCACAATCAGGTTAGCCAAATGCAGACGACAGTTCTACTCCTGAAGCTTCTTCTCTCGCACTTCCCGCCTGTGGAACTCGCTCCCGTATTCTTGCTTTCCTGACGGCTACAACCTCCAGAAATTTAAATGCAAAGTCAATACTCATCTACTAACCACTGGACTCTAGCTCTCTCCCCACCCCCGTATAACCTTCCCTTTCTCTCCACCTATGTATCTGTCATAGCACCTGCTTTCTCTGCTTTATATTGTTCCTTTCTAAATAGTTTGTACTCCTCACTCTTTTCTAATTAATCTTTTTACAGTTATCTAGCCCCCCGTTCATATATTAATTATCACTTTAGAACATGTACAATCTACTTCAACATTTTACATTTTGTTTCTTCATTGAAAGAAAAACGTCTCATCATGTAGCTAATAATGATGATGATAAAAGTTTTATTGAAACAATATTTAAGAAAACACCATTTCTTTTTATTTTTCCAAATATTTTTGTACGAAATAAAAAGATATTAAATAAGACGGGAAAAAGAAAGAAGGTGAAAAAGATGAGAATATAAGATGAGAAATCAAGAAAAGGAAAAGAAAGTGGAAATGGAAAGATATAGATAATATAGAAAGTAAAACGGAAATAAGTGAGAAAGTATTGATATGAAAGAGCCAATGAAAACGACTAAATGAGATACATTTTAAATTTATGCAGGAAGTTAATTGTAGACAAATATTGATGCTGGTTACATGGTGTTTTTATTCTAAATCTTTTTTGCATTTTTAAAAAATGATAAAATCTGATACAAAACATGAGAAATTATTCATAAAACCGAAATTAGAGGATATTTAAAGACATAACATGAAAATACAAATTCATTAGAGATAATAAAATAAATTAGAAAAATAAAACAAAATAAATTCAAAATTAAATTCAAAATTTAAAATAAATTTTAAATTAAAACAATTAGAACTAATATTAAAATTACCATTAAAATTAAAATTTCAGACAGTACTTAGATCAATATTTGTAATAGAAAGTAAAGATAAAATAACATGAGCAGTTTACACTTTGTACTGTTTTTTACTTATTAATTTTACTATCTGACTAATTTATCTGCAAAGTGTAGAACCACTATTAAGTTTGTCTTGATGCTATATGTAGCCCAAATTCTTTGTATTTCTCCAGTAACCACTTCACTTATGGTACACAGACCGAGACTGTTTTCTGAAAGTTGTTATCATTATGCACCCTCTTTTCAACGTTCGTTGGAGCTGTTGTCATGTATCTTGGATGCTTGTTACGTTGTAGGGTACTGCTTATACTGACCTGTTTGTATATCTCTGGGTGGCAGCTTTTGACTTTTGCTCGATGTTGCAGGCAGAGAACTTTCCTTTTCTATACATTGTATGTGTGGTTGGAGTTGAAGTTGGGGTTTTGACTGATAAATGTTTGCTTGCAGTATGTGGATGTCTTGAAGATTTTCTCTCTTCAGGATATTAGTACGTCCAGGAATTCTAGTTTGTTGCCGTAATCTTGTATATTATAAACTGTATCGATGATCTTATTGAGTTCACAAGGTCCAGAGTGTTTAGACCTTTTTGTGGTGTGGTCAGAGTATAAAGATGCCTTTAATGTATCATAGCCATAGAACTGGATTTAGAGCTGAGGATTATAAGGCTATCTCTTCAAATTATTTTTGTATATGTTAGCCAGCGTTGTTTATATTGGTGAGTCCATTGCTAATCTTTCAACCTGGCAATATATGTCTGATACATGTGTTTATATATATATATATATATATATGTGTGTGTGTGTGTGTGTGTGTTTATATATATATATGTATGTATATATGTGTGTGTGTGTGTTTATATATATATATGTATGTATATATGTGTGTGTGTGTGTTTATATATATATATATGTGTGTGTGTGTGTTTATATATATATATGTATGTATATATGTGTGTGTTTATATATATATATATATGTGTGTGTGTGTTTATATATATATATGTATGTATATATGTGTGTGTGTTTATATATATATGTGTATATATATATATATATGTGTGTGTGTGTTTATATATATATGTGTACATATTTATGTGTACATATTTATATATGTATATAAATATATGTCTGTACATATATATATATATATATATATATATATATATATATATCATTATCCGTGGTGTATACAATCATATTACGCCCCCACCAATCAATATTAAACACACTATTAAAAGAAAAATTATTATTAGCATGCACTATTAACTACCCTTTCATGACCGCCTATGTATTATTTATACTCAAATAGAAGGTATTACGATAGGGTCTCCCTTAGGATACCACTTTTTCAGTTATTATATGGCACATTTAGAAAATAAAATTAAACTAATAAATCCCCTACATAAGTTAGATACATAGAGGACATCTTCACTTTAGCTAAAAATATTGGTCAGATTCTTCTTCTTTTGCTTCTTCTTCTTCATATGCCGTGTCCTTTCAGGACGTAGTAGACTATTGACCTCCACTTGGTTCTGTCTCTTATCGCTCTCAATAATGTTTTGCTTGGTATCTTTTCTAAGCCCCGCTCCGTCAATCATTTGCTCAAACCTAACAAGTTCTTCACGCGCTACTTTCCCCTGCCTATTCTTCCCTTTATCCGACCTGTGCGTATTATGATCTCCAGGCTTTCCTTTATAATTACATGTCCCAGGATCCTCATTTGTCTCTTCCTAATATTTAGTATCAGTTTTCTTCTCGTTTACATCATTTTGCAACACCTCATCGTTGCACACGTGCTCTGTCCATGGTATCTTCAGCATGCTTCTGTAAATACCACATTTCTCCTGCCTCAATCCTCTCCTTAATCTTTGCTGAGATTGTCCAGCATTCACTTCCATACAGAAGGGCAAATATCACAAAGCAATCCAGCACTTTTTCGTTGCTTCTAATTAAAATATCCTGTCTTTCAGTACTCTGGTTATCTTTTGAAATGCATATGTGTCTTTAGATCTCCGTGTCGGATTTTTCATCCTCTGTCAAAACACTTCTCATGTATTTGAAATTTTTACCTGTTTTATTTGAGATTTTCCAGCTTGCAGTTGGCCTATTGGGCTTTGTACTGTTGACCATACATTCAGTTTTCTTGAGATTTATTCTAAGTCCTTTCTTTTCACTTTCATTTGCTAACTTCTGTAGAAGGTCCTGCATTTTTCTTTCCGTGTCCGCTATCATTACCGTGTTATCCGCGTATTGGATATTGTTGAGATTGTGGCCGCCAATCACAAATCCTGGCAAGGCTTTTATTTCTCTCATAACTGCTTTGCTGTACATGTTGAAAATTTCAGGTAAGGATAAACATCCTTGGCTTATGCGCCATTCTATTTTTGCATACCTGCTGAGTTCATCATCTATCCCTACACAAGTCGTTTGCTGCTAATATAAATTTTTGATTATCCTAACAGCTTTTCTGAAAGTGTCGAGGTTGTCGAGCATCTCTATCAAGTCCCTGCATCTTACTTTGTCAAACGCTTTTGCATAGTCTATAAAGCACAGATATAGGTTCTTCTGCATTTGTATTGTTCATTCAGATAGCATTCTGAGTATAAATATCGCATTCCTAGTTCAGATATCTTTAAGGAATCCACATTGTTTCTGTCCTATCACTAGGCCTATTCTGCTGCGCGCTTTTTTATCAGAATCCTGATGGTGAGTTTGTTAGGTGGTTCCTCAAACTGATTGTTCTTTGCAGCTCACGTTCCTTTGAACCTGTCTTTTTCGGTAATGTTAGGAAGATTGATCTGCTTAGGTCCTCCGGGATATTGCCGCTGCTGTATAATTCGTTTCTTATTTCTGTTAGACTGTCGACGCCAAAGCCCTCTAGGGACATCAAAATCTCTATTACAATCCCGTCTAATCCCGTAAATTTTTTTCTCTTCAATTTGGCCATTGCCGATTCCACTTCGGATATTACTATTTCTGGCCCATTGGTAGTTTTGTGCATTGTTGGTTACTCTCATTTTTTGTGGAAGAGATCTCCAATGTACTCGTCCCATCTCTGAAGTATTTCTTCCTCTTCTAGTATTGGTGTGCCACCTTCTACTTTTATACATCTTGTTGCTGAGCATGCCCTATGCTCTGTCAGTTCTATTTATTTTTTGTGCATTTTATAATTATTTGTGTGTTTATAGTTAGTAGTAATGCTATTAATAAGACTTCAAAGTGGTTTTTCATTGGAAGGTAATTTCTTTAATTAAACTAGTATTAGAGAAATCAATATTGTGTTATACTTTACTTCGATGTAATACAAGTGAGTTAGAACGTATGTTCAAACGAATTGCTCTTTTGTTTTCGTAGATACACAATTTTAATTTTCGTGCTCTGTTCCTTAAATATTATGAATTTGATGCAATTTTGGAGGGGTATTCGTTTGTTTGATTTTGTAGATTTTATAAGCATATATTTTGGCGTTGAATATGAAATGGTATAGTTAGTGGAGAAGTTTAAATGTTTGCTGAATATATCTCTGTTTTTCAGATAAAAAATTTTGGCTGCATATTTTGAGGGCCCTAAAGTAGAAACCTATAATTAAAACAAATTTAATTATTCAGTTGTGGTGTTAATAGAAATTAATATCGTTGTTTTCGTTAATAAGGTTACGGTAAACCTTGAATTCTAATCAATCATTATTACATGTCATTAAGATATTAAGAAAAAGTAAAGAAATTTTAGTTTCAATTTCATATGTGAATTCGATGGTAGTCTTTACTTTGTTGACTTTATTTAATAAGTTTAATAGGATAGTATCCTATTAAACTTATTAAATGTGAAATAATAGAATGTCATCTATATATTTTAAGCAAATAGAAAGGTTACAATTGTTAGAATTTTTATTTGAATAGTAATAGGTTCAATACGAAATCCCAATATTCTGTGTGATAAATATAATTGGTGCTTAGTAAAAGAACTTAGGATATTAAAATATCATAATTTATTTCTTAGCAAACATCACGATTTACTTAGCAAGTGTCGTCATAGAAATAGATTTAAACTCTTTTAACGATTCCCTTCGTTTCAATATAATGGTTATATATTTAGCTTAATTTTTTTAATATCAGTTACAATTTTAATTTATAGACGTATTACACTAATGGTTATGCCTACAGATTACCCTTGCCTTCTCGGACAAGTTGCTTATATCTACTCTTATGTTTAGGGTGCTACTATTCTCCCTTTTCTTGACATTATCCTCTCCAAACTTTTTTAAGCTAGGTTCTACTTGGAAGGCTGACTCTAGTAATTTGTTACTTGCTTTTGAAAACAGATATTACCATATAGTCAAAAGTTTGCACAAACGGAATATATACAATATAGAATAGAAATATTTTTTATTTTATAAATACTGAGCAATGATCCATTTAAAAAAATCATGTCTAAAACGCATAAATTTAATGTAAATTATTTTCCTTCTACCATGAGCCGTGTCTCTTTAAGATGTAGAGGATCCTAGCATTGTATATTTTCCTCTCATTAGAATCTCTTAATAAAATTTTATCTTTTAATTATATCTCGTAAACCCTCTTCTGTCATTTATTTACACGTTTCTTAACTGGGTAATGTGGTGTTTTCATCTGTTCATTCTTGCCTCTAATGTGTCTGTTTGAGTCTATTTTTTCAAAAATTTTCCCTCATTACTTACACTTAAATTGCACTTTTACAGATGTGAAACATAAGTGCCCGTTTTTCAGTTTTGTCTAAAATTAAGTCACTACTCACATGATAGGTCCATGGTATTTTCAGAATCCTTCTGTACAAATACACGTCTCTTGCTTCATTCACTAGAAAGCAGGACTAATGTAACGTAACAGTCAAGTACCCGTTGTTTTTTTACTGTTTCTAACGAACTTTTTCTGTTTCTTAATAATTTCCCTAATTTTTGTAAGCCCCTATTTGCTATCTAAATGCGCCTTCAGATTTCGGTATTACATGTGTTATTCTCTATTTAAACAATGTTTAGATATTTATATTTTTATACTTGATTGATATTAGTATTTCCATTTGTCATGTGTATGTTAAACTGTTACTTTTACTGACAACTATTTTAGTTGATATATTTTTTACTTATCACTTCTCTTCACTTAAACATTGTCAACGTATACAGTGATACGATTCTGAGAGAATTATAAGTTCTATTCGGATTCATTATTTGCGGACACATTTTTAGCAACATGAGATATGCAGACGCTATAGAATAGGAATTACAATACATGCTATTGAAGGTCGTTAAATGAAGCGAAAAAATAATATTATGCATGTGCCCGTTTTTTATTCAGTTTTCCCCAGCACTTTATCATTGTTCGCATATTCATTTCCTAGTATTCTCAGTATCCTTTGGTTGAACCACATTTTTGATCCTTTAGATCTCTTCTTCATCTGTAATGGGATTGTCAGCTATTCATTACCCTATGGGAGAACTGATAATACGGAATAGTTTGGCACACTTTCCTTTGTTTCTAAGAAGAATCTTCTTAGAATATTGATAAGAAAAAGATATCAATCAGAATAAACCAACATTCCACTCATCAGGTTTTGTTTCACTCGATAAGGAAAGATGATTTTTCTTTTAAAGTAGCATTGTTCTCGCGGAAAATTAGAGCCACTTCATCTACATATTGTCATGAAATCATTTAGACGGAGTATTATATGTCCGGAGTTTTGAGTAGAATCAATAAAATATTTAATATTAACTGGATTTATCTTTCTATTATTTCAAAGTATTGTACTCGTCTTGTTTTTGTATATCTGTTATTATACGCACAATGTTACGGCCAAGTGTATCCTTGTTATCATCAAATATCCATTTTTCTGGCTGATATGAAATATCTCTTAGTTTTTGTGATGGCACTCATACTTTATTCCTGATGAATTAGTGCTTTACTACCAGATCCAAGAATTCAGTTCATGATCACTAATACATGTATAAGGAAAACCTATTTCTGCTGTCCTGAAGGTCAATAAACGTCTGCTCTGGAGCATTTTATATCCATTATCAAATGGGTTTTGATATTTGGTTACGATGACTAGATATTCTTTCATAATTACATAAATGAAATACTAAAATTATTATTCGTATGCTAAAATATGTTGTCATAACAACATTTCTCCATTTTTTGTTCTTGTACTCTCTCCAGGTGTATGCTGAAAATGGTATCATATACCTGTCGACTGAGTGTGTGCGTTGTGCTAACACTTAATCCAACACCATCTAGTTACTTTCCTCCATGCCCATTGATATAGTTTGGAATCACCTGTATACCAGCAGATATGATATTCTACAAGAAAATACCCCTAACCCAGTAACATAACATGTGTGCAATAATAGAGGTTTAAAGAAAATGGTAAGAAAATGGACATTTAATAGCAAAGAGACAATTTTAATTTCGAAAAGAGAGTAATTGATCAATTTCAATCTCAGTGAGCAATATCAAATAAGGTATCTAATGTTTTTTGCGTAAATGAATGGAAATTCTAAACTGGTACAAATAGAACGGAGATAAACTCTGCTTTGATCTATAAAGGATACGTAGCTGTGAGAGTCAACTACTCACTTTATCTCAATATTTTGGTTAGCAAAAGTTTTATTTTAGATATGGTCTAAACTATTAATCTAGACCATAAATATATAAACATACCTCATAAATAAATAAAAGAAAACAAAAATAATATTAAATGAAGCATTTAAAAAATACGCATTAAATCTATGCACATTAGTCACAGTAAAATAAAACGCTACCTTCGAAGCCATAGAAATAATACAATCGCCAACTCTACAGCCATAAAATGTCATTTATAGTTTAGTAAAAGTACTTTTCACTATTAGACTTTTTATTTCATTTTTATGGTTACATTTCAGTGGGTTACTGACAAAAGAGAATTATCCTTCAGCCGATTCTATTGATGCCTCCCAAAGGCGGATAACTTCTGTTAGGTAAAGCCTGACACCAAATCATTGTTTTGTTCACATCCTCTAGAAACAGAGAACATCTGGCAAAGGTAATCGATAGAAGACGCCATCTTTTTCTATAAAAATCAAACTGTCTGATGTTCGATTTTATGGTATAGCAAAGTTTCTAGTTATAAGATATACAAGAGCCTACATTCTCACAGCTGTACATATATAGAGATAGATACAGAGATGAAAAGATCGATAGAAAAATCGATAGATATGCACATATCTATTTATCCATGTACATATTTATTTGTAAATATATATTTCTGTTTGGATTTATATATATATATATATATATATATATATATATATATACTTATTACAATGAATATTACTGAAGTAGACCTTAAATCTGTCAATTGCCTCAGAGTGTAGAGAAAGCAAATTCGATGCATGTAGGAACATGAACATATGAAATCAAAGTCAATAAGTAAATGATGAACATGCACCAACTCATACAGAAAGCTTTAGGTCGAAAAACGTTAATAATATTAAACATTTCAAAGTTGATGTTTTTAATGATAATTCACAAAATAAAAGCTCCAGCAACACTTAAGATAGATGGCTATTTAATGGAAAGAATGTTACCAATATATCAGTACAAATGTTTAAATTATAAAACCTAAAGATTTTAAGAACATAACACTACGGGTTGCATTCACTCAGCAGTTTGTTACATAATGCAGAAATTCCTCAGGAAACGATGTTTAAATAGTATTTTTAACTGCAATTGGAATACAATATAAATGAGGGTAATTCGATCTTGAGGACGTAGCTTGGCGTCTCCTAACAATAGAGACCTGAACTGAATAACGACAGATTTTAAACGTCTGTCTGAAAGAATTTGCAGAATGTAAACACCATACCCCACTTAAGCGCGTCAACGATTTTGAACACAGTCAAGTCTTTAATGTTGAAATGAACAACTCCAAACCAAATGTGTAACAATGGCTCAATTTAGGTTTATACACAATATATAATAAAAGGATTTTAATTTTAATAAAGGTCTGTCGTTAAAACTAGTATAATTTGCAGGATCATCGATGCATTTAGTGACCGTGAGGTTTAAAGCGCGTCACGTCAGATATATATGTCAGTTTTCACTAGAGAAGGCAGGTTCGAATTCTGCTAAAGAGCACTTGTTTGTTGTTTAAAAAAAGACCTTTCAAATTTTCATGACATTAGAAAAAAACAATTTAATATACTGTATAATAAGTAGACGGAGCGTTTTACCCAAATATGGTCATCTACTAGAAGTAATGTTTATGTAATAAAATTATCTGTTCATCACTTTTTCAAGTGATTGAAAAATCACTTATGATTGATTGTCCATGTGTGTTTGCACCAAAAACAACGCACACAGAACATTCTTTACAAATAGAAAGTACAAGAAAAGCTTTCTAAATATGTGTGAAAAAACAAAAACATATACTAAAAACATCAAAGAAAGTTAAAACAGTAAATGCCTACAACAAAATAACAAAAACATTAAACTTAATGCAAAGTAGATAGGGAATATACTTCAAAAATATTAACAAATAGGTTAAGAAAAACACCTAAAGATATTAAAATGAACACATGAATAACTAAACTTATTTATAAATGGAAATTTGTCTGTGTGTGTATGTGTGTTTGTCTGTCTGTGTGTGTGCCCGTTACCTATAGACTCTGAAACGGCTCAACCGATTTTCTTGACAATTTACTAAGTTGTACTATAAGCGTCTGCGAGTGTTCTTAGCTAGGTTTTGTGTCGAGGTACCCCGATAAATATCGAAAATCGAAAAAATCGGGTTACAAAAGGAGTGGTCCGATTTTAATCAAATTTAATACACTCAAAGACAAAGTTTCAAGGTAGCAGTTCTTACAATAGTGCAGAAAATTTATAATATATATATAAAAAGCAAGTTGTTTGTGTGTGTGTCTGTTTATCTGCCTGTATATCTGTATTTTTTCAGCCTTTTTATTTTAGTTTTTGCTTCGGATTGGGCACTATGTAGGTATAATTTAAGTTCTTAGTCTCAGCTATGATATCATTTATTCAGAGGACTTATTTAGCCTTCAAAATTCAGTTTACGACGAAAAAAACTTATTTGATATCGATACGAGGAAATCAAAATTTGACTTACATCCATTCATTTTTCTTTCAGTCTACGGTTTCGCATTAACTGGAAACAAATATTGCTTTATAGTCTTTCGTGCCAACGTCCAAAGAGTCTGTGCTCCAGGACCATGGATTAGTTTTAAAGCTTTCATTACACCCGAGCAACGCTGAGCTATACTGCTAGTTAAATAAATAAAAATTAAATTTGAAAAATTAATTAATTAATAAACATATTAACAAACTACTATTACGCTCATCAACATAAATAAATGTAATTATAATAAACAACAATAAATAACTAATCAATAATAAATAATGGGTAGAATGTTAATGAAAAAACTATGAAATATTAAGCACTTTTACAAATAAATACAGGTTAGTTCAAATTTTCTTATTTTATATAGATGCTTTTTTGTGCGTATTTATCAAAACATGGAAAAATGCGCACATGAAAAGTAACACTCTTAAGATTATATTAAACTTGGAAAAAATACAGGACCAGTTATTAAAACTGGAAACGTAATGGACAAGATATCCTAGCAAAGTAACAATAAGAAATTTCTTACTTCAAATAGTGCATTCAAATTTTATCTTAGCTGCATTATTTTAAGGAAGAAATTTTGAAAGGACCTTGAAATGGAAATATAAAATATCTGATATATGAGGACATCAATATTTTCAGTTGTAGACGGAGCTCGCAAATTGATTGGAAAAGGTTCCATTAAACTTATTACAGCGTGTCCTGATATACCGTGCCATAAAAATACAAAAAGAGTGTACTTACATATACAACTCACATATTACGAAAAGTTTAATCGATGTAAAAAGAGGGTGATTTTTATGTTTTTGTTTTTCACAAAGATTCTTAGTGGAAAACGTTATAAATCCATTGTGGCCTTAGATCTCTATCCAGAGAATGTGTATACAACAGAAATCAAGCAAAATAATAATAATAGTAAAAACGAGCATGAATAAAAAATATAAACATTACAATGTTAACACAGGAATTAACATTTGAGCGAGCGAATTATAAGATGATGCATGATACCTCTACAGAAAAACTAAAATATTTTCCTGATAAAACTGAAGAACACCAATACAGCTAGTTCAATGGATGCTTATCAGATAAAAATTTTTAAAAATTGATAAAAATGTGAAATGAAACCATAATATTCATGTATATTGAGATAAGACTAATAAAAATATGTAGCTAACTGGGCCACATTCAAGAAAAGGTTTTTTTCAAATAAATAAAGGGAATGACTGATAGAAAGACATTTGATAGTAGAATGGTAGAAAAGGCGAAATCATTAATCAAGATATGTTGATAAAATACGCATTTATCTAATCATATAACAATTATAATCATCCTTATATGATATGATACTTAAGAAAATTTTCATTCAGATTAATGCGATTTTACAAGAATCTACATGTATTGATGTTAAATTGCTCAGCACATACGAAAAGAAATAAGATATTTCTTTAATCATATCACCCCAAGCAAGGCAGTCCACTGCTACTATAGCGCAGAGGGTTCCATAGAGCGATTGGGTATAGGAAATGTCAGAGGGAGGTTGATAGACGAGTTAGGAGGTACGTAGGGAGAGTGTTGGAGGGAATGGGTGCGAGTTAGTGTGTTTGTAGTTGTCTATTGACCTTACATTTAAACTCCTGGAGGTTGTAGCCGTCGGGAAAACAATCATGCAGAAGGGAATTCCACAGGCGGAAAGTGCGAGAGAAGAAGATGTTGGAGTTACAGATAAAGAAGATGTTGCTGTTACATTTCGTCGGTTTCACTGTAAAAGGGTGAGACCTAGTTGCCAATCTAGTATCTCGTGCAAATTCAAACCCAGGGGGCACCAGTGATTTAAGTTCATCCGAGCAGAAGTCGTGAAAGTACTTATAGAAGAGGCACAGGGAAGCCACGTCACGCCGGTGAGAGAGTGACTGCAGGCGGTCAGCTAAGTCGGTATTGATCACATTACAGATTCTCTGCTTTATTTTGTCAAGAAGCCCGAGGAGAATACTGCTGCCACATCTGGTCGGGTGCAGGAGCACCCGACCAGATGTGGCAGCAGTATTCAATACACGGGCGGATAGTAGATTTATATATGTGCAGGATATATTCAGGCGGAAAGAATTTCCGGGCCCTGTACAGAGAGCCGACTTTCATAGCAGCGGATTTAGCAGTGGATTCGATGTAGTCATTCCACTTGAAGTCCGCTGAGAGTGTCAGGCCGAGCAGGCGTAGTGTTTTACTCTCTGGGAGGCAAGCCTGTTCCATGCTAATGGGGGGGGGGGAGTGGATGTCTGTGGTGGTTAATTGACAGCAGCTTCGTTTTGGAAGAATTGAATTTTACGAGCCATTTCTTACCCCAATCCACCACGGTTTGGAGGTCCTTTTCAAGCTCGACAGCGAGGTTCGCCTTGTCACCAACACCAGATTTTTGATGGAGGTGAGAGTAAACTGTGGTATCATCGGCGTACATACCTACTTGGGATGTTATGGCATCGGGGAGATCATTGATGTAGATTAGAAAGAGCGTAGGATGAAGGATGGAGCCTTGGGGGACACCCGCGTTTGTAGGATAGTTCTGATAGGCATGTCCGTTTAGTACCACCTTCAAAGTACGGTTGGAGAGGAATGCCTGGATTAGGCCCAACAAAAGTCCAGTTATGCCGTAGCTTCTCAGTTTCCGTAGAAGGCCGGCATGCCATACTCTGTCGAACGCTTTAGATATATCCAAGGCGACGGTTCGCGCTTCACCATTCTTGTCGAGAGCCCGGTATATATGCTCGGTGATGGTCGCTAGCATATCAGCAGTGTGTAGACAGATAGAGCGTTTTATTCGCTCCTTGCAGTTACTGGAGGGTTTGTGAGTGTTACATTTCTTCCATTTTATCACATTTATGGAGTTGTGTGTATACACTCCGTTTACTTTTTAATTATTTGATTAAAGATTACATTTAGATGAGCTCCATCTTTCCCCCCGTTTTTGTAAGTTAAGTGTTGTTCTCTTGTGTCCTGCATTTACAATTTATAATAAAGCCAACGTAAGCCTTTGAATATTGTTGGCCGAAAGGTTCTTCAGGTTAGGTTATTATAATGACGTCTATTTTGTTTAAAGCACAATATATATATATATATGTGTGTGTGTGTGTGTGTGTGTGTGTGTGTGTGTGTACGCTCAGACCACCAAAAATGCGGTGTATCTGCTCTGCTCGATACACGGAAAAAATGACCACCAATCAAAATGCGCGCGTGGTTGATCAATTGGCTGAAATTCAGGTGTTGTTGTCCCAAATATTACAATTATTTAAATTATCAATATTTTTAAAGCAATAAAAAAGGCATTTTGTCATGTAACAAGTCATATAACATCAACATGGAATAACGTTTAAAATGTTAAATAACGTATTTGGAATAATAAATGATTTCGATGTAAATAAGAATGTCAGATTTAACGTTATCGATGTTTTTATATATATGACATTGCTGTAATATTGTGAACATGGTTTTTGAAACATTTTTAGCTTTTATGTTTTGGAATTGTGTTATATAAGTTTTTCTAGTGTTATTTGACAGAAATTATCTTATACTATTGTAATCTTTAATTTGTTGTTGATACGTTGCTTGTTAATGACACTTTAAACAGGTAAGTTGTTCTGGTCTAAAGGAAAAAGAGTTTTTTATAATCTCTACACAAAATTTTAAAATATTTAGATAATATCTCTTTCAGAAAAACATGCGTGTCATTTATCTTACTAAAGTTTCATTAGAAAATTGAAATTCTCTCTCCTACTAACTTTATTCTAGAAAATCATAAAGTTGAACCTCATAAATCTTCTATTTGATATATCGTTGGTGATCGTAGATTGCTTCAGTATTCTGTCATTTGTATCTCTTAATAACTATTGTCTGTGTTATACTTTCTAAGCCTTGTTTCAACATCAATTTACACAAGTTCTCTAAGTACGTTATGCCCTGTTTTTCTGCTTCATTTGCCTTCAATCTTTCATGTGAGTATCACATTTTTCAAGCCTTCTTTCTCAATATTTAACCTACACATTTATGGAGTTACTCAAAATCCTAAACATACCGATGGCGGTGAAAGCCCGGTAGCGGAATGTTCAGCATTTGTGTAAAAATTTATATCGTAAATTTTTATTATTTGAATTTGCATTCATTACTTATTATTCATGTAAGCGTTTTTATTCTTGCTTTGCCAAATATTTACTTTGGAGTTTGCTTTTTTATGAGCTGAATGTCACATGGGGCATTTTTCATTTATGGACAATTTCTTCACAGGGGAGTTAGAATATTTCTGTCAACAGTGGTGAGATTCTGGCAATGTTAGTAAAGGGTAAACTGTAAAGAAAATGAGAACATAAATAAAATTTGTATTGAGAATCATAAAGAAACATCTTAAATTGCAGGAACACATAATGAGAAATGATGGCTTGGATTATTCGACATACACAAAATATTATGAATGAAAAGGCTACTCGAGAAACATTGAAACTAACGATAGCGAAAATGTGTCGAGGAAGCAAGATAAAAAAACAAGCATTTTAGATAGGTACAACTCATAGTAAAATGTAACATACGATGACCATCAAGTTCCTGAAGCTAAACGAATCGTAATTCATGTATATCCTAATTTCTTTTCTAATATCATTTCTTTAATATCATTTTAACGCATGATATAGAAACTGAAAAGGTTTATATGCATGTCTATTCCATACTACTTTAGATAAAATTTTAGAAGGAAACCCTCATCAATATTAGAAATAAGCGATAACAGTTAGTTGACTTGAGAAACATATTTTCATGTAATATTTTTACAGATTTTTAAAAATTTCTGGCAAAAGCACAAGTGGCTCTTTGGTCAATAAATGCTACATGTTTCTTTCTGGGGAAAATCTAACATTACCATTAGTACTATTATTAGTATAATAGTATAGTATTATTATTAGTATTATTATTAGTATATACTGGTGTTTAATCAGAAAATTACTTCATCTAATATTTTGAGCAAATGACTTTTGATGTTTGTAACTATTTCGCGCTCGAGGTCTAATCCGTTCTTATACTCATTAGAATAGAATCCGGTTTATATATATATATATATATATATATATATATATATATATAGCTATCCCTCCTTAATACAACTTTCTTTGCATACGGCTGACATGGTACTGCAGTGAATTTTATTTTTATTTAATTTTTCTTGTCTTCCTCTATTTATTTCTGTTTTCTAAGCATAAATTATGTAGAAATTGTCAGAATGTTCTATCTATCCGAGCGCTTTTGACTACAATGTTATATCAAGGATTATTTCATTTTTACCATTAACACCAGCCGAAAAAGTAAGAAAATTAAATTATCATGTACGATGAAAAAATTCTAAAAACTACTAACGTAATCGTCAACAATAATTCAGCTGCAATATCCAAATTACAGGGAATATATATTATTTACAAACTGTTATGTCCCTGAAAGAACTGTGTATTTGACCAACCCAAACTCATAAGTAATTATATTAGATATACTACGACAATCTTACCTTGAATACTCGCGTTACATCTCTTCGATCATATTTCAATTAGGTATTATTTAAATACACATGAACGTTTAGCAAGGCTATTCGCAACATGCTCGGTGACAATACAAATATAATAACCTCACCGACATGTAAAATAGCCTAAAAATGATGGAAACGTTATTATAAAAAACTTCCAGTACTCAATAACATTAGCAATGAACTCGACTATAATGTGCGGCTAATGTTTAGATAATATCGGTACATAAACTTCATGCATTCAGTTAAAAATAAAATCATATTTGGTAAAGGCTCAAAGTATATCTAAAGCGCTAGAACATACAGGTCATTGGAACAATTTCTACATAAGCTATAGCCAGAATAATAATTTAATATAATACTTAACCGCAGTAACTTGCCAGTAATTTTAAGGAAACTGCATATATATATATATATATATATATATAGATAACACGCTAAAATTTTCCTTCCTCCAGTAAGCACTCATAGCTTTGTGGTAGGAACGACTGATGTCGATTCGTCGAGTGTCAATCTTGGTTAGAAGCAATCGGATGTCTAACAGTAGTGATGCGCTGTATTACAGCGAAAGAAAAGTGTCTCTGGATGAATTTATATATATATATATATATATATATATATATATAACTGTAAATCTGTCTTTGAACACGTCTCGAAAAAACCACCGGTTATAAACGCGGAGGGGAAAAATGGAAACAAAAAAACGAACTAAGCACTTGAACAATAGTCAAAGTACTAGTCGACAGAGAAAAAAGAGACGAGTAACGAGTAACCTAACACATAAAGCGCTCAATACACTTGTAGAGCAAATAAATAAGGAAGTAGCTAATCTAAAGAGCCAACCTACCTACCAAGGTTTCACCAAATTGTATCTTCAGGGCAAGTTGGCTCCTCAAAATCCAAGTTGGCTCTCTAGATTATCTACTTTCTTATATATATATATATATATATATATATATATATATATATATATGTGTGTGTGTGTGTGTGTGTGTGTGTCTGTGTGTGGGGTGTGTGGGGGTGCATAAATTAATATTAAGTTTTCTCGGTTGCTCATACATGCAATAAGTTCTTTTATTTCTGTGGCGTGGAAATGTTTTAATTCCATTTCCTTAAATGTTAATCTTTATTCACATGTTTATTCCATAGGAAGCTCACTAGATGCTTAATTCTAAAGGATGTGTTCATTTAATTGCTACATTCTTACAACGCAAAGAAGAATATATACTTTCACGTTCCTTTTGTATATTTATCTAACAACTGGCCATATATATCTGCGAGTAATTAGCTACGATGACGAGCAGGTACTTTCCTCCCAGAAAAAAATCATTAGTAATGGCGACAGACTAAACAGGAAGGACTACATCAAGTCTCATGAGAAGGTAATGCTACCCTGGGTCAAGAGGGTGACTGCTACAAGACCTTCTATCTGGTAACAGAACTCTGAACCATGCCACAAAAGCAGAACATAGTCATGCCTGTCAGACAATTTTTGTGACGATATTCTTTTCATCTGAACACCTACACTCCAGTTTTCAATACTCCTTTATTATTATGCGTGGGATGCAGTTGAAAGAGATACCAACTAAACTTAAACAAGAAAACCGCCCCGAAGAGTATCACGATACTCCGAAATTGTCAGGAAGCTGTGGTTGAATCCAATGACAATTATAGTGAATAAATTAATTCTTTATATTTTTGATATTTTTCTGCATTTTGGTGAGTATATCTGTTAAAATGAGTAGTTTTTTTTTCTTTTGAGACTGAGACATTGACATATATATCCATAAAGTTTATATAAAGAGAATTATTTAAAAATAAAAAATGAAACTAAGAGAGTCCAATACAGAATGATAGTAGAAATAAATACCTTTTACCTGAGATCTGGTGATAATGGACACATTCTGCGTCACAGCCACCACTTGATCTGCATCCGCTTTTAATATAAAATTACAGCAACTCCTTCTGTCGTCTAGCTTAAAAAGCATGCCAGGTCACTATCTAAGTATATCTTTTATAATTATGTGCAATTCACAATCAACATTGCCTCCATTAAGCACCCCTGCATTAAGTCGATCCTGCAAAGCCGCTGGGATTTCGATTAATGTTTTCCCATCTCTTTTCATCCATACGCTAATGCTGCTCGGTACTTTGTTTGCACAAAATATTTGTTCCCGTTTAGCACGCCGGAAAATATATTAAGGACTGATATTTACACAAATGTCAGCAAGATGTTTTGTTTAGAAGCTCCTCTAGTTTAGTAAGTGATCTAGAGGTTTTGATGGATATTTCGAGTAAAATAAAAATTATATAACTAAGCATGACGCGTCCGTCGGTAGTTTTTTCTATAAAACACCTTATCAACTACATCATTTCATATTTCCTACTAAATCGTGAAAGTCGGTTTATTCAACTATTATTTACCATTAAAGACTTGATTCTTTTCTGTACGGTTAACGTGTTTGGCGATTGATTATAATAATGGTTAGATTAGACTGGTTTACCCAAGGTAAAGCTGAATCTCATTCTGGTTTCTGCATTAAATGTATATTATATTCAAATCGTAGAACGTTTTTTAATTTTTTTTAGAATATGATATTTAATTAAAATGTAAAATCGTTTTCGTCATTAAATACACCTCAAGAAAAACTTAAACGTATAATCCATCAACAAAGATGCCCGCTCCAGCAAGTCCCTTTCTTTATCAGCTAACTTTAAAAGAGCCAAACCAAGACAAAAGAATTGGAGTACTCTCTGCATCCTTGTGGGCGACAATTATTTTCTACTCTGCAAATTGTTTCTCGCATATGAAACACCGAAAGTGTCTAACGGCTCTGTCACTATTTCTAGGGGAAGTGTTTAAATTTTTCTACAATTGCTAAACTTAAAGTCTATGCCACGCACATTTCACCTATTTACTTTATATCTCAATTCCAGCAACTTCTTCCAAGAACCGATGCCTTCTGGAACCGAACCAAAAAAGGCTGCTACCCCTATCACTACAATGTTAATCTCTTCATGTTAGGGGTTAACTGTTATCTGCCACCTATATCGCATATACTGTTTCTATTACACAGTAAAAGTATATCTCAAATAGCCCCAGAGGTGTGTATAAGGTGAACATCACTATAAAAAATGAAAGATGTTCGAAGTAACCAAAATTCGCAAACTAAACCATGTAAAGATAATAAAAAAGATGAGTACAATAAACCAAATGCAAAGAATATAAATAATAACAAGTCGTCACCCTAGGACATCAGAAAGCAAAATTCAACATTTAATTGACGAAAACTATCAAAGAGACAAAAGATCGTATTAGTATGATGTTTATCAGCCAGTAATAATTTACCGCTATTTCGTGTTAGGAAGAATAATACGTTTTAGCATTCCAGTAGCACAGATACTAATCTTAGCATTCTCCTTCTTCTTTTATGTGCCCTGTCCCTTCAGGACGTAGGCGATCATGGCTCTCCACGTCTCCCTATCCTTTGTGGCTTTTAGTATGTTTGCTCCTGTTGCTCCTGGCAACCCCCGTTCCGTCATCCACCTGATCAGGCCCTGCAAATATGTTATCCGCTGCCTTCCTCTGTCTCTCCTTCCTTCTATCTGACCAGTCAGTATCAGGTTCTCCAGTTTAGCGTAGCCATTAATACACTAACACTGAATGCTAATATAGAAAGGCGAGATACGCTACTGTAACAAACAAAACATTTAATAAGACAAGGAATTTACAGAAATAAATATTAAAAGGATTTACATGTGTCCCAAAACAAATGATTGTTCATGCAGTCCAAAGGAACGAGAGTGTTTACAGAACGAAGACAAAGAAATAAAATACCAACACTAGGGCCCTTGACCGTTCGTGGATAAGTGAACAGAAATTACTTTTTTCTCCACACTAGGCTGTGCACATGATGACCAGTTTCCACATGTGTGGACGCCTTCGTAGTCAGGAAGGTAAAGAGGCCGATCCTCAAAAGAAATAGAAGCGAAGAAGGAAAAACAATCGCATCAGTCAGTTAAGTGCCATACGTGATACACGCTTGGGCGATCATGTCTCGAACGAGACATGACTGACTGGGCAGAAGATTATCCCGCAGTAGGTTGCCATTGCTTTCTGCGGTAGACTGGTTGCCGACCAAGGCTATAGAACCCAATTTGTCCTGTTATTTAACCCATAACTGGAAGGAATAGACGGACTAATACCTTTCCCAAGGGTATTTGCGCGTAAGTGAAAGCAATGAATTCAGCTGGAATTCGAACTCAGTTCCCCGATTTCTCGTTCCGAGCCGATATCCAATGCACCACAACGCATGATGCAATCGCATCAACGTAAGTTAATACTTAGTAAAAAGCAACTTCTGCCGAGAGTTCTAACTTCACGATGTAATCTATTCATTGTGTATGACTTGTAGATGTGTTGTTGACTATTAGTCAGTTTAAGGCCATGAATGAACACGCATAGGCGATCATGAATGACTTAATCATTGCCAGCCAAGCCTATGGAACCCTGTCTGTCCTGCTATTGACCCCATAGCTGAGAGAAGAAAAGATGGATTCATAACTTTATGAGTAAATATCACGAATCGGCTCTACGATTTCTTATTCCGAGAACCAAAATATTAAAAAACTGTTACAATTCAATATTCTATACTCTTTGTTATCGAAAATTTACTTGAAGCAAAAAAATAGCTCTCGTCTATTCTACATATTAGTAGCTTATAATCTAATCTTATTTATAAATAAAACTTTGTCTGTGTATGCGCGTGTCTGTGTATGTGTGTCCGTTACCTATAGACTCCGAAACCGCTGAACCGATTTTATTGGAAATTTACACAGTTGTAATATAAGCGTCTGCGGGTGTTCTTAGCTAGATTTTGTGTCGAAGTACCCCCGATGAATATCGAAAATCGATAAATGAAAACATCGGGTTATAGAAGGAGTGGTCGATTTTAATCAAATTTAATACACTCATAGACAAAGACATAAGAAACGATATTCAGAACTTTCAAGGTTGTAGTCTTAAAATAGTGCAGAAAATCGATAATATATATATATATATATATAAGGTAAAATGTTGTGTTTTTCAGCCCTTTTATTTTTGTTTTTGCGTCGGGTTTGGCTCTAAGTAGATATAATTGTATTTCTTAGTCTCAGCCATGATACCATTTACTCAGAGGACATATTTAGCCTTCAACATTCAGTTTACGATGAAAAAAAAACCTTTTTGATATCGATACCAGGAAATCAAAATTTGACTTACATCCATTCATTTTTCTTTTAGTCTAGTTTCAAAGCTTTCATAACACCCGAGTAACGCCGGGTTATATTGCTAGTTAACAATAAAAAACACAAAAAGTCAATAAAACCTGTAGTCTTTATTAGATTAAAGATTATTCTATACAGCTTTAAAGAAAATTATTTTTCAATATATTACTAAGAATATTCATCAATCAACATGGGGTCGTACTCTTCTAATCCAGTTCTTGAGAATAATGAAAATTAGTAAATACCAAGAATATAATTTTTATGGCATTTTTCTTTATCACGTAAAGGATCACGACTCTCTACAAATTCCTTTTCTGTGAATTTTCCTAATGCCTTGAATAATGTAAGGGATTACTTTCCCATTATCTTCTCGACAAGTTAAGTGTCAAATCCTTCGTACGGTCAGACATGTTGTTACTATAGGTTGGAGTGCCAATCTACCCAAGTATTTAATCTATAATGTTGATGAAAATATAAATAAAATATCGTTGAGAGTTCTCATATTTCCATTAATGATAATGGTAGTATTAACCGTTTCCTTCAAGAAAATATTTGACATTCATTGACAAGCAGCTGGTTGTGCTGCTAGTTAATATTGATGCATTTTTCTCTTAAAATAATATTTCCGGAAAATAGGTTTCCAACGTCCAGTAATTTGTACCCGGCTTTCTATCTATTTATTAAATATTCGTGTGGAATGTCAACATCTTGTCTATGTCATTATTTTTTGATTTAGTTGCCTCAGTTATTAAGAGTTTTCAGGTGATGTATTTTCTGTTGTTTGCTACAGTTTTTTGTGTATCTGTAGAGCCAGTTCTTGATATTCGAAGAAGAGGGTAAGACTGAATACACGCGAATTGATTTGTAAATCAGTTGTATAATATTGACAGTTTAGGTATTTCTGAACACTTTGGATGCTCTAACTGGCATTAATCGGAGTCTCGATCTGACAAGGTTTATTTGAGAACATGACTTGATTTTTTAGTTTTAAATAAAATCTTAGTTTTACGAGCAATTTTTAGCGTTGTAACTAACATTAACAGAGCCGGGACCAAACATTTTTTAACTAACTTCATTAAAAAGTTACAGAAAAAAAGAAAATATATAAAATTGTCTTTTACACAATCATTCAAACTAATCAATCGCTCACTTTATAGGAAACGAACATATTCGTTGCTGTTCGTATTAAGTGTAAACGAGGCGTCGAAGAATCAAATTCCTTGTTTGTCGAGATAATGAGGAAACGTATAACTTCTAACAACTTTGGTTCTTGTGATTATTGGCATCTCTATAATGAGGTATTAAATATGTATAACGTTTCTAGTCGTCCATTTTTTAATCGATTAAAGTATTAACAACCTCTGCTAATAAACTCTTTCCCCATAAATTATTTTCAAACCTCACTCTTGCTTCTTCCGGAGTATCCTTGCCTAACTTCCCACTTAGCATTGCATCTCAGTGGAGTGATGTGCAGATAACCCCTTCGATGGTTTCTGCTAGCATCTCTAACCTAGATTTCCAAAAAGTATGTTGATCCAATGGCATCCCTGTTTTTAGGAAAGTGATCCTGTTCTTTCTAAACTGTATGATAATTGCCTCATTAGACTCGGCTTTAAAGATTGCTGACACCAATCGTCTGTATAACTCTGATAAACCAGTCGACCCATCCAACTATCGAACTACTAGCTTCTGTCTCAATTGATAAAATGATAGAGGCCCTAATCAACACTGAATTGGTTCATCATTTCTCATCGCCTTTATCTAGGTCAAGTAGTAATGTAATGACAATATCAAGCTGCAGTACTGGTTGTCTTAAAAGCCTTTGATGTGGTCTGGCTTACTGCTCATTGCCAAAAACTGAACAGTTACAGGGGGTTTGACTTTGATGCAACCTTTCCTAACAACTCATGAAATTAAATATATCCTGAATAGCCACCCGTCTAAATTATTTCGTACTAACCAGGATGTTTTCCAATATTAAATTCTGGGTTCTAAGCTGATTTAAATTTTCATTAACAACCTTCCTGATTATATCTACCCACGATTTTGAATCTGCACTGAGAACACAACCATTTACTTCTGCCTCGATAGGAAAGTTGATTTGTTAGACAAGATCAAAATGATAGGTTGATGTCTAAAATACCTCAACATCATAGTTTATTTGGACAAAAATGGCTTATCAATTATAACTCTACGAAAACTAAACTTTTTTCCATCATAATTGGAGAGTCCTTTCTCTGACTTCTGTCAGTACGGCTAATGCTAACCTCAGAAAATTGACTTGTTGATTCTACTCGGGCAAACGTTCATAGTTGACATGAAGTAGAAAGACTTTCATCCATGGTTTTAATATTGCTACCACATATGTTCCGATTCACCTGCTATTTACCTTGAGCTTCTTGATAAGATCCAAAGAATAAGCAGCAATATTATTGGTTATGATCTGACAGCTCAGCTGCAGTCATTTACGCATCGCCGTAATAGTGCTTCTCCAGGATATTTTTTATGATAACTTTTATTTTAACTGATCCGATGAGCTGTTCTCTTTGGTACTTAGTTTTTTTGTTTTTTGTTTTTTTTGTTTTTTGTGAATTTAAGCGATTTACTATAATGTCGTCGAGAGCTCACCAATTTACAGTTTAGCTGGTTAATTTCTATGTTAACGGTTACTTTTCTCGCACTTCTCATTTGTGGACAACGGTTCCGGCTCTATGCATTCTAGCCAACCTTTCTCTACAGAAATGTAATTGCAATGTCAGTCGCTATCAACTGTTCTTCTGATTACGCATTTATCTTTCTGCACATTATTACTGTGCCTGTTTCGAATTCTTCTACACTCTGTAAAACCTTGCGTCGTAGTTGGTTTACTGGCTTGCTTGGGGTTATACCAAGTAATATATATATATATATATATATATATATATATATATATATATATGAATACAGAAATCTAAGCAAGAGCCAACAACCGACCACGGACAATTTCCCTGATGAGCTGCTAGGCGAAACCGTGGTCGGTTTTGGCTCTTGCTTAGATTTCTGTCTTCGTTTGCTCTACTTTGGTATTGAGCAATTTAGTGTTAGGGATTTCGTCTTGAGGGTTTTTTTTCTTTCTTACGAGTGCTTGATTTTTTGTTCATGTACTTCGTTTGTTTCTTTTTTGCTTCCCCCCTTTTTCCCTCCGAGTTTATTCTCGGTGAGTTATACAAAGCGATTTAAATTATAGCTTAAATAAAATATACTAGTTTAATATTGGTATTATTGTTGCTATAGTTAATAATATTTATATATATATATATATATATATATATATATATGGAGAAAAAGAGATGAATAGATGCTAATGTTAGAAAAAAACACGGTCCTTTTATGCGCAATCATATAAGATAGATATGAGATCCACTCATTCCAAAATAAAATAAAACTAGCACCAAAAGTGTTTTCATGAAGAAGCAATTCAGTTTTTTGTTTTTGTCTTTAGATGCAAATTAATAATATTGGCTGGAAATGAAAACCTTTTTATTGATAGATATCTTCCCCTTAATCATTTGGTTTGAACACGAGTGTGTTCTTTTTCCAACAATAATATGGTCAACGTCGAGCGAATGTGGTCCTGATGGCGACGATAAAAGATACACTTTATTAAGTTGTGAACGCAACAAAATGTCTGCTACAGAAACAGAACGCAATTATGACATTCGTTTATGTATATCTTTTCCAATTTTCATCATCACACGTGTTAATATGCAAATAGTAATTCATATGATACAAACATATTTTCGCATAGCAATTAACAGCAGATTCTTTCTTTAACCTCCTGTATCAATATATCTGTTTGTCTGAGTGTCTCGTCATACGTATATGCCATTTATATAGTGTTGTTCAGAAAAGAATATGGCTTTTAAAGAACATAATTTCAAATACAAAAAATAACTATTGCTATAACAATGATGAAAGTTGAAGAGACTTATACATCATTTCTACTGATGTATAAGTTCAGTCTAAAACTTGCCCAATAAAAATTCCAACAATCGGAATGTTGATAAGGAATCAATTCAGGACCAAGATTACTGTGCCTTTGAAAAGGGGAGTTAAAATTAATTCTTTTTTTTTATTTTCTTACTTCATCTTTACTTATACATACATATTTATATTTTGGTTGAAAATGTTTTTAGTGTATTTAAGTTTTCTAAAATTAAATACATTAATGCTTTAGAAAAAATTAAACTCAGCATTAGTTTAGAATATTCTGTTAAAAATAAGGTAATCAGAAATAAGCAGAAATCATGTAAACGTAACATTACTTGGTTATTCCACCCTTCAGTCATAACGTCCAAACTAACATTGGCAAAAAATTCCTTAACTTAATTCATAAACATTTTTACCATTCACCCACACTAAAAAAATCTTCAACTAAAACAATGTCAAAGTTAGTCATAGTTGCATTAAAAACATAGATAAATGTATTTCCCAACATAATGCTATGATATAAAATAAAGGTTTGGCCCACATGAACAACATATGTCACTCAACTAATAGCAAAAATAATCCTTCTAAAAATAAATGCAACTGTCGAAAAGATAAAACCTGTCCATTGAATTGCCAGTGTATGTTTGAAAGTATTGTTTATAGAGTTCGAATTCATTCGGATTATAATAATGTTATATTTTATTTTGGAGGTGCTTCTAACAGGAGAACGATAAGATTTAACAACAACATGTTGTATTTAAACAACAGTAAATACATAAAAAATATTGTTTATCCATACATTATTGGAAATTAAAGAAACAACAATAAGAACCCAATTATTATCTAGAATATCGTCTCTAAATCCAAACATTACAATGAAAAAGGATATAAATGTAATCTATGCCTCTTAAAAAACTTGTCTTCTTAAAACCATATCAAGAATCCAAATCTACTTAATAAGAAAAGTAATTTAATGACTATATGCTGTCATAGAAAGAATGCTTACTTAAATTCTTAAAACCAGATTGACATGGATACCTTTTCACGGTTGCCTATTTCTTTCTTTTTTCCCCGCAATATTACTGTTAACAATAATGAATTAAAACACTTTTATTTTATTTTAGCTCCTTAAATTTTTAATTCTTAATTCTGAATTTTACCTCTTAATTTTCCTTTTTCGTTTTCGTTTTATTTTTTTTTTATTTTTATTTAAATTTTCAAAGTTTTATAATTTCAAAATTTTATTATTTTTTACCTTTTTATGTACCTGTAATATTTGAATACTTAATTTTTAGGACTCATGATTTGCGCCCATCTGATTCTTTCTTCCTGCATTTTTTATTTAATTTTAATTTCAAATTTTTGATTTCATATTATTATCCACATGTAACCGTAGAATATTTAGATTTTTAATCGTGTTAAAAAAAGCAGTAACTTAACTTTAAGATCTATTTCTCATGAACATCGAGTGAACTTTAATTCAAATCTATTAAACTCTCAGTTTCAAATATGCACCTGATTATTGTATAATATATGAACCTCCGAGTCGTGCCATAGAGTAAGATGATATATATATATATATATATATATATATATATATATATATACACGCACACACACACACACATATATATATATATATATATATATATATATATATATATATATATACACCAAGTATATATATATTATCTGCTATGAAACTATACTAGAATTATATTCCTTGCCAATGGCAGTGTCTTTAGTCTAAAAAATAGAACAGTTGGAAGATGTTTAAAAACTTAAATGGAAAAAAGAAAATTAAAACTAATATAATAATAATAATAATCGAAAAATATACTGTATAAGCCTAGAACTATTAACTTCACAAAATATAATATGTCCCTTTTGGCGGCATTTGTAATCAATAATATGTGTGCGCACGAGCTTTTGTGTTTATATCGATTACCTAAAAACGGATTGGGCTCTCATTGTATATCTGTCAATTCATGTTTATCACTTTTTACAATAGATATATAAATATATGTATGCACACACACACACACACACACACACACACACACATATATATATATATATATATATATATATATATATATTATCTCACATAAATTGATTACTTTTTCTTAGTACTTTTGGCTAGGCTATGTCTTGATTATCAATACCAGCTGTTGAAGAAGATGTTATGGACATGAACCATTTTCATATCCGGAATCGATGATTGAATATCAGATCAGTAGTCATCTTGTATTCTTAAATTTTCTTTGCTTCAATGAACGTTTTGTCATCTTCTCAAGCCGGCAATTGGAAACAATGTCAAAAGAGAAATACTTATGTGAATCAAAGCCACTATTTTAGTCTAAATATTAATTATACAAAACATCAATCATTTTATTCATTCTAGAGTTTTTTAAACTTAAATATTTTCTCATGGCAGTAAAAATCTTTTCATAGCAGTAAAAACAAAATAAATGATTCCATTTTACAAGACAAGCTCAAACATACACTTGAAAAACTGCTACAAAATTATGTATTTTATCTTTATTCATTCAAATATCTAGTTTTAAGTTATGCTATCTCCTTGTCAGAAATGCAGCATTTGTAAATATAAATGTAAACACTGACTTCAATACCAAGTGGAGAGTCATTGTCATGTTTGACCACAATGTTCAGTCAATGCATTTTAGGTGCGAGCTCAACTATTTATAATTACTGCTCAAGTTTATATGTTGTCTATCTCCAAGATGATCTGTTCAATGCTTTTATTCTTTCATATTATTTTAGTTCAACATACTAATTTAGCTGCTTTTAGAAAATTAGATATTTAAACATTATCCAGTAAAAAACAATTACTACGCCTAAATTTTTACCCCATGATTAGGTGTAGTTTTTATTAATAATTACTATAAAATTGAATAAATTAATCAGCAAATCTAGTATGTAGGAGAACTCTTTCGTTCTGTTGAATCTTTCAAAAAAGTGTAAAACAAATATCAATCCACAATTTCCATAATTAAGGACATGACTTTCATTGAAAAACAGAAAAGGACAGAATGTTCAGAACAACATCACCGTGCACTGAATACTTCGGCTTCGAAAATAAAAATAAAAAACAGCAAATTCAAAGATGACGGATATGTTCTTAAAAAAGAACTCGCGAAATCTTGTTTGAATTTCGAATTCTGAAACATATATGATATAAAGTAAAATAGTATTGTAACAAAGTTTTCGAAAGATGATGAATTTTACAAATAATTTACCAGAACGATTAACACTGTCGACATGAAAAAGAAAGATGTCTCAAAACTTTAGTCTTGGGAATACTGGATTAAAATTATCATAATAAAGACTTTATTAACTATCAGCCAATAACATTATAAGTGAACATTATACAATTTATTTTAAAGCTACTGACAAAGCTGTTACTAAAAACACTCTAATTGAAAATGAGATACGTGAATAGGCAAATTTTAAAAGTGTTTAATCAGCAATAAATATATTTCTTAACTCATCACATGGATAATGAAATTCTCATTTTTCGCCTTTAACTATAAAAAAGGTTATTTACTCGGCAAAGTATGTATAAATGATTACGAGAGTTATGATAATTATATATAATCATTATTAAAAATACATGCAAAATGTACTGCAAAAAGTCGATTTTCTCTTTCAATTAAAATTTATAATCTCTTTCTCTTAAAACAATTTTTCAGTAAAATAGGTTTCTCAAGTCCAGTAGTTGTTATCGCTCGTTCCAGTATTGATGGGGGTTTCCTTCCTAACTTTTTATTTAAAGTTGTGCGGAAGGTCAACATCTTCATTTTGTCCTGATTTTCTCTTCGGATTACATGCGATATTCATTTTAGTTGTTGCTAGTCCTTAGGTGGTATGCTTTCTGTTATTTGGTACAGTTTTTTGTGAATCTTTGCTGCGTTGGAAAGCCTTGGCTATCAGCTTGGAATGAGACATTGGAGAGCAGAGATTGATCTCCAAGTGAATTTGTTGCATTCACTTGAGAAAAATATTAATCTATCTCTTCTCACTCCAGCTATGTGTTGAAGAGCAGGACAGACTGGGTTCTCTAGCCTTGGTTAGCAACCAGTCTACCGCAGAAAGTAATGGCAATCTACTGCGGGAAAATTTTTTGCGTGGCCTAGTCAGTCATGTCTTTATTGAGCGTGTATCACATGTGACACCTAACTAACTAGCTGAGTACCAGTCCAAACTCAATTAAGATAAGAAAGAAAGTAAACAGAAATTGGATCATATTTAAATCAAGTACGATTTGTTGGATGAATGACAATTTTTTTTTTAATGTATCGTATTTCTTGAGGACGTTCAATGTCATTGTTTGGTAAATTTTCTGAATCATTGTAGCTCTTGGAAATTTTGTCGTTGCTATCTCTTCTAACTCATGTTCTACGAAGGCTTGTAATGTAGGTTACACACAGTTTTATTCTTGATTTCATTTTGTCCACGAATATAAAATATTGTAAGCACTTTTTTCCATATGAGTCCCGGTAAAGTCAATTTTGTCTTTCTGAATCTAAGCATAACCGTTGTTTCTATTTTTAGTAAACTTTGCCATTATTCACATGTTCAGTCTATGGTATTCTCAGCATCTTTCTATAGAACCAAATTATTTTACTTCATGCGTCCATGATGAGATTGTCCAGCATTCATTGCAAGATAGGAGGATCAATGTTACATAATATTTCCGTACGCTTTTCTTTGTTTTGCAAAGAGGTCTTTCTTGTTTCTTAAAACTTTTCTTAGCTTTTGGAAGTGAGACATCTTTCGTTATCGAAATATGCCCTGGGATTTCGGTGAGCAGGTTTGTCCCTTTGTTAAATACTTCCTATATTTTCAAAATATGTGTATTGCTGGATTTTAGTATCTCCAATTTGGAGGCCATTTTTATGCTGACAATCACACATTCTCTTTTTACAGTTGATCACCATAAATTGTCTTCATTTGAAGAGCCCCGGTAGTTTGTTTCTGTGTCATGTATCAACACAGAGTCATCTTTATATCTAATGTTAAGCTTGTCGCTGCCATGGTTCTTTTAAATAATTTAATTGCATATAAGGTAGTCAAACAACTAAGGCACAAGAAATGAAAAACAATTAAAAAAGATAAAGATTATTAAGGAGTGAGAACAATAGACGTGTGATAATAACTACATTTTATATTTTTAGAAATATAATTTCTTTCAATTTATCAACAAAATCTAGATATGCAGCAGAATCACGAAACTGTGACATTAACAATATTCGAAGCATGAGCTAAAAGTAAAGTTATAAATATGTAAGGTAGATTCTGGAGATAGAAATTGTCTAGCAAGACACAGTCAATTAACTTTTTAAGCAGCAGACCTAACAGTGGATTTAATATAATCTTTCTACTTCATGTCATCCAAGAATGTTAGTCTTAGAATGAGCAACATTTCACTCGCTATTGTGATGGGAAGCAGAAAAGCTTTTTTTTCAGATGATTACTAGAAAGCAGTTTTGTTTTGCGGGAGTAAAAAAATGAAAAATGACAGAACACTCATTGCTTCTTTTAACAATGTTTAGATCCTGTTTAGATCAGCCTTATTAACCTGATCATAACTACTATCGAGACAAGAGTAAATGGTTGTTTCGTCAGCACAGATACCAAGTTAAGACGCAATCAGGATGGTAATTGATGAACATTAAAATTAAAGTAAATGCAGGAATAGAATCCTGGCGGGACCCCTGCGTTAGTACAAAACAATCTAAAAGAGTGACGTTTAAGACGACTTTCATTTCGGGAATTGTTAAGAATGAAAGGATCAGTGTTAAAAATGTGTCCAGAAATACCAAAATATTACAACTATTAAAACAAAACTGTCAACCGCTTTCAAGTTGCCCAAAGCAGCAGCCTAAATTTCACCATTCTTAACTAACATTTATTAACATGTATTAACAATTACTGCTGAATGATTCTTAAAAGACTTTCAGCAATAATCTTTAATATATCAGAAGGTGACATAGAGAAGCAATAGCAAAATATCTTACACGATTCGGAGTTGATTAATGCCCTTGGCAGTTTTCTAAAAAGTGATAAAATGCTAACAGACCAATAGTTCAAAGAATCTCACTGTTCACTTGAGTTTTCAAAGACTATGCACACAATGGAGGATTTCCTTACTAGCAGGAAAACAAGAGGCGGCAAGGCATTTATCGTACATTTGACAGAGAAAAGGAACCACCATTTCGGTAAGATATTGCATGAGGACTTTTACAGGGATACCATCATATTCACATGCTTTGTGTTGATCAAAATTAGAGTTGATGGGCTGAACCCATGGAAAAGTTATATGCGTATCACTCAACAGATATTCCGTTCTAAGGGCAAAGTCAAAGAAGCATATCCCATATGTTTCAAGAGTAGAGTATAAAGAGAATTGGCTGTATCAACAGAAGATGTTAGCACCTCAAATTTAATGAAGAGAGGGAAAATAGTAAACATACACTGATTTAATAGCCTATTACGGAGCCGGCAGCAGTTACCAGAGTTTATAGGTTATAGGGTGCCTCCTTCTATCAGCAAACAAAACTATGAACTTTGCTACTCAAACGACAAACTGAACGCAAAATTATCAGTTGGGAACATCAAGTTATCTCTGTATTGGCGTGCGTCAGTAGATTGCAAAACATAGAACAGGAACGTGAGTACGTAATTAACATTGCTTAGAGCGAGAAAGTAAAGGAATTTTTATGTAAAGCCATGATCAATCGTGGTCAAAAGAACACAGCGCATAAAAAAACTTGTTTATTTTGCAATTTTCACATATCATTATTTCCTGATGGAGGCCGCTTATTAAGACCAACTCAAAGCGAATCAATGTGAACTCACACACGTGATCCATATTCAGATATCGAAAAATAGTCAATTATCTGCACCGTACCTGATTCCTATTGTTGTCTTCTACTATTAGAAGAGACACATCAGGCCAAACATCGACTACATATATGAGTAGGATTGCCCAGTTTTCACTTTATAATCTTCATAGTGTCTAAATTATCCACCTAACAACCACTTTTCTACAGACGAAATCATCTCACTGCTCTATCTGTATTTTTACATTAAAGGTTTAAACGAAATACTTTTCTTAGAACGAACATTGCTAAACATTACCATTAATACTCGCATGCCATGCACATTTTAGTGAACAACTCACATTTCATTCGTATTTCATTGAGGAGATATAAGTTCCACTCGACCAGATTCTTCCCACAAACTGCTACGTTCAGGAATCAACTCCCAGGATGACACATCTCGATCACGAAAATCTTAGCAGAAATGAGTCAACAGTTATCTACTCCATATATTCGCATAAACTATGCCTCTTAATCTTTAACCTCCTAACTCGGGTGGTTCTGGATTCTTGTACAGTATAAACATCACTATAGAAAATAAGACAAAAAACAGTGCCCATATTTATTTAGTGAACATGCCTTACTTCTGTGCAGAGAATGTTCATTATTGAAAGTATTATGTCATGGGATTGATTATTAAAATTCATGTATGATCTGAGATTGTATTCTAAATAACTTATGCTGAGAGAAAAGTAAACTTTCAAACAGCTGCATTTCATAATTAAGCATGTAGATATGTTCTTCAGCGCACATATGAAAAAGAAAAGAATGCAGGACACAAATGCACTTTACGGAATCAAACAGTCTTAAAAATTTTTTCACTTGAAAATATCTGTAAGAGTTTCTATGTTCTCAGAAAAGAAATCAACGAATTAGATACTTCATAAATAATTTTTTGCATGTTTTTAAAAATATTTTAATCAAAGAAATAAATAAACACAGTAAAAGGTACAGATGTACTGAATGTGAAAGAATATTAAAAAATATTGCAACAATAAATAAACAATAATTAAGATAACACATAATAACAACTGACATTGCATGAATATTTTTGAAAATCAAAGTTGACTAGAAACCAAGAAGCCCGATAAAAATTCGCAAGCGAGAAGTGCAAAAATGTTAGCCATATAAACTGTAAAAGGTAAGCAACAATCTATATAACTGTTTTAAGTTAAATGAAATCACAAATATTACTCATGAAGATATTCACACACCTGTCATCATCGTTTTTTTTATTGCAGGTTGTTTTTCAGTTTTCTTCATAGAAACAGACGGCAAAAAACAGTATTTGATTTTATAAATGGTGTCTTCTTTGATCAGTCCTATCTACAATTTTCTGTTCTTTGCAGTTCTCAGAATTGTTTGTATCTGTTGAAAACGAATGTGCATTAGAGTAGCGAATGGTGAATTCTAAAGCAAACTAATGTAGACAGAAACGGGAATATTTTGTTTAAAATAAAGTAACGCACTAAACTGTAATTTAATATCAATCTTTTTGTATGCCTGTAAATTCGTTAAAGAGATAACTGATAGTAGCAAATTTGTGATTTTACAGAAGGTTACTGAAAACAATGTTGGACTGAGCGTGTATTCTTTTAAGAAAATAGAAGCAAAAACAAACAGCTGTGATTTCTTGACGACATTGCAAAAAAAAAACAAACAAAACTAGAAAAGAACATATACACGGTAAAAGTGACAAGTAGATACAGCGAGCCATCTACATGACGTGAATAGATCAGAGAGGGGTTTAAAAAGATAAGCATTATATAGCGATACAAAGAACAGGTAGTTGTGCAAAGCAACAATCGTCCATGTTCCTCAAATGCACATACAAAAAGAATTATTAATTCTATGGCGTGATTATAGTATAATCGATGAGAATATTTTTCTTGTTTTAAATAACCGGTTATTAGGAAGATTGTGTAGGGATGTTTGATTAAATTATAAAGAATGGTTTGTGTTAAAGTAAATGCAGAATAGACTATACATATTTACTATATACATAATGTGCTGTAATGGCTTCGAATAGGAAACGGGAAAGTCTAGTTCGTGTTCCTTTCGAATTCGTTTCGTTTGCTTACGCGCAAATACCTTTTGGAAAAATATTAATTAATCTCTTCTTCTGCTAGCTGCAGAGTCAATTGCAGAACTGATTGGTTCTATAGCCTATGCTGGCAACCAGTCTACCGCAGAAAAAATGGCAAAATACTACAGGAAAATCTCCTGCCTACTCAATCAGGTCTCGAATGAGACATGATCGCCCAATCGCATATAAGTGGTGGCAACTATTAACTGACTATATTCACCACGTCGACAGGCATTTAAAATTCTACATCAACATCATTACCAAATTGGTAATAATTACTAATAAAAAGATATCCTTATATTTTGTGTCACGACTAAAATATTAAAATATAAAAAAAATTATAAGTGAAAGCCAGTAACAAATGCAACAATTCCGAGGATCACTAAACTGAGAATATTAATCTAAGGAATAAATCGTTAACCAGCAAGTCACTAATAAACTCATTAAAGGAGAATTCACTGAAAAGCCTGCCATTTCAAGTATAACATTTTCGCAGGTTTTCAAACGTAAAATTCATATGTAAAGCTTCAGAATCATTTTATCTATCTATCCATCTATCTATCTGTGCATGTGAGTGTATTAACGGTTTTAAATATCTATTTACCGATTTGTATATTTATATCTATGATAATGACTGCCCACTGTATACCTATATAGCATGTATATAAGTGTGTTCTATCTATACATAAGGTACTCTTTTCTCACTTATTGTGCTCAACTGATCCTACTATACTGTGAAGTGAACAAACCACGCCCATATCTGAAATTAAAAATATAAAATTGCGACAGTTTACCCATCAAAATCTATATATCCAAAGCAATTGTCTGATGTTTCGATCTGCTTTATTTATTGTCAAAACGAACAGTTTTAGTGAGTTATTATCGCGTAGATCTTCATGCTGATGGAGACAAAGGAAGCAAAAGCAAACATCCTGATATGCTTTTGATCGTAAATTTTTTCGCAAATCTGATACCGAACATGATTTGTTATGTGAATGTTTTTAGGGATGAACTACTAAATAAATGGATGTTGCGCTTCTGAGAAAACCACGAAATCTGTGTAAATATCGAGTGGTTTTTCAACAGTGAAGAATGTATGCTTTTTTTATTCTTTCCACAGACCGACTCGTCCGCGTGATAAGCCATGAAAACCATTTCTTTAGTGATTTGGGAATATTGTGCGTATTTCTAACTTTAATGGGATTGGCAAATAAAATTTTACCTATCTGGATATATTGGTCATCGAAAAAATAATGTGTAGAGTTAAAAGTTAGATGTCAGGGAGATGATAAAATAAAAGACAGCAAGATCAGAAGAAAAAACCGATCAATTTAGATGCAGCAGGTTGTGAACCTATAACAAAAATGATGTTATGATGTGAAACCAAAAAAATGCAGGATTTGATTTTTAGAAATAATAAAAAGAAAATTACAATTTCAAAAGAAACTTTTCATGACAGAAAAAAGAAAGTTTGTCCATTAAAGAGAAAAATGATAAATTATGTATCAGATATCTTAACAGAATAAGAGTAGCCATGCAAATTTTAGAAAATAGAAACTCAAGACTTGCCTATAGAGGACAAATTATTTCAAGTATTGTTAATTCAAGTTATGCGTGATATATATCATGGATATAAGATGTATAAGATTCAGTTGTTTTCGTTAACAACATGTCTGGTGTATTTGATTAAAAGGTTTAAATATACTATGGACAGTGTTGGAAATTACAGCATAAAGGCAACGACAGGTATGCAAATAATGTAAGTACAAGCATGACGTTGACAGAAACAGTGCTCGGGTTTTGGAAAACCTAACATAACTGCAGAAGAAATAATTTTTAAGCTGTATGAAAAGTTTAAAATAAAATAGACAGTATGAAAAAGTTGAAAAGAAAGGATTGATGAACTCTTTTCAGTACAGACCAAAGGAAAAGAATTCTTTTAGAGAATTAATTTAAATGTCATGACATTTTCAAATGCAAGTGAATACGTGGAGTGTGGGCAATTTGAACTCAAGAAATTTCTGGGTACAAATGGGGAAATAGATTTTGAGAAAACATCTAACATTGAGACAGTTGAAGGGATTGTTTTCAGAAATTTTGGTTATTTTACTGGAACTTTTAAAACTTATTGAATTTATTCCCATTAAAGAAGCAGTATGTAAAAAATTGACAAGTTGGAACATATGTTCTAAAGGTAGATACATCGAAATTATTCAATAGTATAAAATCATAAAGTAAATACAGAAGTGTTAAATGGTTACAACACCAGCATGAAATTTAAAAGGAATAGTATCCTTTTCGGATTTACATCCCCTAAGTTTCGTATTCACCTTCTAACTTACGAGTGAAGAATCTCAAAGCATGTTCTTCCAGGCGTCAGTAAATTAGCTTCTTCTATTGTAGTTTTTCGAAAATCAGAATGAAACTTAGAAATATGCGATTATGTAAAAATAGATTAAAATCTTAAAATATGCCCGGATTTCCTAATTGGAATGTCAAAACTAGTATCCACAAATTATCCGGAATTAAATAATTTTAAAAACACTGATTTAAAATCTTTTATAATCAAATACAAATTTATAAGTTCAAGGACATTATCACAATGCACACATTATATCTGATTAAAATGGACAAGAATATCATTTTTTCAGAGATCAATAGAAAACGTGTCAATTGATGAAAACATGATCATTTACCAAGATTGTATTTGCCTTGATACAAAGAACAGTTATGTCAGGAAACAGAACGTGTGTTAACAATTTTTTAAAACGTTGGACTGTCAATAAACAAAGACAAATTGGACTTTGATTGCAATACAATATCATATTCAGGGTACCAAATTTTAAAAAGAACCTAGTGCCCGTGATTTGCAATTGATAAAATGAAGTCAGATTTATCTGCACTTACTAACAAAAAAGAGAATTCTTTTTGGAATTAGTTTATTTTTACTTCCTACCAAATGCTGCGACTTTTTTGTTTCTTTTTACCGCTAGATTGAAGTTACCAAAAGTTACATTTTCCAGAATCCTCGGGTTAGCAAGAAAATTAATGATATATTATCTTGATGATGCGTATATAAAAAGAAAAACATTACCACATGTTGATGCTCTGTCAATGTTACAATTTAATAAACATCAAAAAGAAAAATATGAAAGTTCCGAATGAAGAAATATTACATTGGGTTCAAAGTTAGATATCATTAAGATTGCCATCAGAAACTTTACATGATGCGATATTAAGCAAGATGGTTGAGTGAAAAAAAAAAAAGTGAAATAACTATTCTAATGTTGAAAGAATTGAAAGAAAGAAGGCATAAATTAAGAGATAATGTGCCTCTTGGAGATAACAGAAAAGACTCAAACACGGAAACTAAGACCTTCATTAAAACATACAGGAGATTTACTTCAAGGTGAACAAGATCAGAGTTAAAGATGTTCAAGAACAGTGAATGGTATTAAAGCTTTTCGAATATGTTTTGTAAATATATACAAAATGTAGACCATGTTGGAAAAGGGAGCGGTTTGAGGCTGGTTAACACCGTCTATCCTACGCCTTGCTAACCCCATTCATAACCCAATCACTCTTATTAATTTCTTCATTTATTACAAAAATCTCGTCGATCATCATACAATTTCACATATACCATAGAACTACACATTCTCAGGGGAATCTAAAAAGGGGTAACAAACCCACGAGATAAAAATTTATTTATATACAATAATCTTATAAAATATATACATAAATATAGCGATTAATGATAATAAGGATATGAATATCCTCAAATCAAACTGAAATATAACAAAATCTTCAATCCGTGAACTCCATTAAAATTCAGAGTGGCTGCTGTATTTCGCCAAGAGAAGAAAAAACTAGCAAGCACACTAACAGAGAGGGAACGAATGAAATAACGGAATCGAAAAATCAAATATGTTTTGTTCCCGACGTCCCATTCATGGCTTTCAGTTGAATTCTTTTCCTTTATAATCTTTAGTTACACTAGACTAATGTTTTGTGTTTAAACGTTTATTGTAATTTTATTCAATGTTTTTTGTTTGTATTTGTTAGTCCTAATGTTTTACTCTGTGGCGTATCTGTATTTTATTAGTAAAGTTCTTTTTATACTGTTTCCTGTTATATTTTTTATTACTGTATTTGCTCTATTTTATTTTTGAAATTTTAATGCCAAATTAACTGACGTTTCCCCCACCTAGAGGGGGCTAGGTGTAAAAATCCCATTGCAGAGTCTGAGATCACGAAAGCGCTGAAACTGTTTAACCAGGAACAAACTCCAGAATTAGAGAATCTTCTTCATTAGCTGTGATGTGAGGCACTAGCCCTTTTTTGTTCTTTTCTGTAGCTTGAGAATAACGGAATGAAGCAGGGGTGGATATTTCAAAGCTTCATCAGTGGTGTAATCAAATGTCTACACAAATACAACAGGGCAGAGATGGGATAGATAATTTTTGGCCTTTAACAATGTTAAATGCAGAGTTGAATATTTAACTGTGAACCTAGACACCAGTTTGATGTTAGCTCCGATTATTTAGTACAATCTTAATTTGGTGCACTTAATGTTCGAGGAAGTCTACAGTGAATCTGCGCTGATCAGTTAAGATCAATTTAAAGCTTTTGATAAGGCAGACCATCGATTTCCTTCTTGCAGGAGGCGGTTTTCATTCGTACTTTTGCACCAGGACCCAAGTTTTGCATGCGTATTTCGATACTGTGGTAGAAGATCAGAGCCTTCGTGTTGTCTCATTACATTTGTCAATGTTTTCCACTTTCGTTCTTACGCTAGAGCCGTTCAATTGCAAGTAAACAGTGAATCCGATCCTACGTGGAATTTCCTTACTTAGTACTATCACCTCCGCCAAGTATTCAGGCCATGCTAACGACGTTTTAGTTATTGGGTCGACCAGAACCGAGATTGGCGGAGTCAAAAAGAGACCATAGGCTATGACACAGTGAAATGGGGGTCAAGATCAAACGTTGCAGCTGATCGAGTGGAAAGAAAATATCTCTTTCTGGGACTTGCTACTGAACAAAGGGGTGGTCAAGATGTTTGGCGTCTGGTTGGGTCACCATCTCTAGGTAGAAATGAATTGTTTAAAAGCGCGGGAGAAAGGCGAGACTATAGTGCGTTTGTGGACTCGGAGGAAAATTTTCTTAAACTGGTATGTTGATGTACTTGATTTGAACATCTACCCGATTCACTTTTATCTCCACGGATTTATTCACATATACCAGACTAATGGGTTTAGTAAAAGTGTTGATCTTGTTGGGAGGTAAGGCCTCCAAGGGATGTTACGAGATCAGTTGCGTTCAAGTTTGTGAAGGCGGTCTGGTTATGTCTAGTGTTGATACATCAATTTACACTTCGCATCTCTTTCATAGACAGTTCGAAATTTGTTGGAAACGGCTAATCTTAGAAGAAAGACACCAGTGAGAACATCGCATTCCTAATAAATGTTACCTTCGTGATGCAAACCCCGCACTGTTTACACTGATGCAAGTGATCCTTCTATCGTAAATATTAGTTTGCCTTGAAGTTCTTTTTAGTGACGACTTTACGAAGTCCAGGTCTTGTCTCATATAACATTGTATATTCCGCTAGTGATAATATCCATTGATGTTGATCTGATAGTCGAGCACAGTCTAACAAAGCACGAGGGTTGCTCCACATAACTTAAGGGGCACAGTTTGAAATAACTAACGATGTGGCATGACTCACCTTGATGGTCTTGCAAGGGTCCCTCTAGGTTAGTAAGTGATCTTGTTCGGAGGAAACGGATTAATCACTATACTGTGTTTGTTGTTATAAGTTGCTGTCAATCCTGGAACACGCCTTCCTTCAATAGAGGCTCTAAGCACGTTATGTTTATTGAAAACATTATATTTTGTATTTTGCGTGGAACGTTCTTTGACACCTAAGCCAGTTCTGTCGGGAGAAATGTGGTACCGCCGTTGACTAAAAAACCTGACTTACAGCGGCATCTTGTTGCTGGTTAAGAATCAGGATATTTTGTTTCTGTGTTGAACTTTGGCAACCCCGCCAGAAATAGAATAGTTTATTTTTTGTCTTTAGTTTCTTTCGACAAGTTAACTTAGCTAGGAGACGCATGCTATTCGATCCCTTTTATTTCCACCCTCTTTTTCTTTAGTTTAATACCTCTTCGCTCTCTAGTTAGGTTACATATTTCAGTTCTCTAGTTGGTAAAGTAATGCTTTAAGAGTTTTATGTATACATTTCGTATTTTGAGCTGTACATGGATGAATGTATGTTTGAGTGTTTAGCCGATTGATTGTTTATCAATTACTTCATCGCCGCATTAAATTCCTACAATAAATTGTCATAAGTAGATTGTGGGGGAAGCTTTTACACGGACATGATTTCGTGATTCTTCTATATTGATATCACATATTTTAAACTAACTTTTTTCTCGTTTTTATTGCTATTTTGATTCCCTCTTAAACACAAATTAAGACAAAATTGGTCTTCCTATACAGTACGAGAATTATGGTGATTCCACTGAGAATGGTAAGTATGAATGGATTGTTGTGATATAAGTCATTTTGTAGTTTCTTTCGGTCGGTGATGTACGTATTTTGGTTGAAGACATGAGAGAATGTAGATCAGTCTCCCCAATCCACATTTTGACACTGTGGCATTATATATATATATATATACACGTATGTATAAAAACATTGAATAAGTTTCTGGCTGTTTTTAACAGATGGTAAAATGTGTGCATGTAGTTTCAGATGGTAACGCATTTATAAGAAAGTATTTTAAGCTAGCTTGAAATTTCGTGTTTGCCATTTTGCCAAAGTTTTCCAAGGCGTTAAATAAAATGAATTTTACTGCACTACTAAATTCAAACAAAATCTGCAGCTGAAGCTTAGAGAATTTTGTTGAGGCTTACGGTGACCAAACTTTATCGGAAACAAAATTCAGGAATTGAGTTAGATGGTTCAAAAATAATGATTTTATTGTTGAAGACAAAGAACTCTCTGGCACACTGGAAATGGTTGAAGACGAAGAACTGGAAGCACTACTTCATGAAGACTCATGTCATACGCAAACCTAATTTCCAGAATGATTAGCAGTTGATCACCAATCAGTTTCGAAATGTTGAAAGTATCTGGAATGATTCAAAGCAAGGAGACTGGGTAGAAATAGGAGTTGAATCCGATAAATATCGAACTGCGTCTTTTCACGTGTGAACAGCTGCTTCAACGGTAGATATAGAAAGGTACTTTTGCATCGTATTGTGACTGGCCATGACAAGTAGATACACTACAATAAACCCTACGATAAACGTAGAAGATCACGCTGTAAGTCTTGCCATGCATCAATATCGGCGGTAAAACCGAATAAACTTAGATCGAAGTTCCTTCTCTGCATTTGGTTTGATCAACTGAGTTTAGTTTATGAGTTGCTCAAACCTACTGATACCACGACAAAAGATCGCTTCCGACTACAATTTTATCCGGGCGTTGAAGATCAAGTAAAATAAATATTTCTTCTTGAGCGGTATTAAATATTTCGCTTATTCATTTTCTAAGAAATCTGGTGAAACTTCTGATTCCTAAAATTACACCCTATTAGTCTTTTACTACATTATGACTAAGTAGTAAGGTCTATGTATAAACGTTAAGATATCAAAATGCTCGATTATCAGCAAAAAAATGACCCCAAAATGAAAATTACAAATCTGGGATACTAAAATAAAACAAGTACAAAAATTTAAATATGTATGAATTGTTCTAACAGTGAACGGAAAGTGCGAAAGATCAAAAGAAATATTGAAATGACCAAACATATTTAGAGACGTAAAGATTTCGTTAGAAACAAAAAATAAATATTGAACTTTTACGTGAAATCTGTTTTTGTTGTATAGCAGCAAATACTGTACACTCTGCTAAAAGACAAAAACAAAGAATTAAGGCAAGAGAAATGTGGTTCGACTGAATTATTCTGAGTATTCCACGGACCGAAATTGTGAGAAAATACGAGGTTTGTATAAAATAGAAACGGAATAGAAATATACTCAACAGCAGGAAAAGACAGTTGAGATATCTGAGGAAAACAGTAATGACGGAAGGCTGGGAAAACCTGATAGTCCCAAGGTAGATTAATGGAAAAAAGAGCCATTGAAGGCAGTGCGTAACAGACTTGGCAAGCTTGAGTCAAAGCATGGTAGAACAAAATTGGGGAGAAATAACAAAAACACAAAACTTAAGAGCTACAAAAAATAGGAAGATGTGGCGATCGTGATTACAGATGTCATGAAGGGACATGGCACATAAAAGAAGAGAATGTTATCGTTTTCGAACTGATTAAGCATCTGAGTTCAAACGGCCTTCTTCTTCGTTTCTCTGGCTCCAAGGCCAATGTGTTAAAAGATACGACTGAATTTTTCTATCAAGCTTTAAAGAAGAATATAGAAAATAAAAGTGTGAATATCTTGATACGATTAGCAGTTTTTGGGATGCTGACATTTTCAAACGCCAATGTTTATAGTGTCTCTGGATGAATATTTGACTTACTTAAGAAATCGTAACATGAAGTTTGTGTAAAGCGCACACGCCTCTCGAATATTTACCATCAATACAAGGGTCCACGCCTCTAAATATTGCTACTCTCTTTTAATCACCATAAAGAACACGTTCTACCTCCGTTCATCATGATTCTAACCTCCAGGAAAGCAAATAATTGCGCTTGCAGTTTCGAAAAGCTCAAAGAAAATTCAGTAATGTAACTGTCATGTTCCATTTGTCGTGATGTGGATTCCCTCCGTCTTTTCTATTACTATTCTCATGGTAACAGTTCTCTTGATCTTTTTACGTTGATGCATCGATCACATGAACTTAAATGTACAGTGAGAAGGACAACAAGATATCGTCATTTTAGTGTTGAATTAGCTAAATGTAATTGTAATTTTTTGTAATAGTTTTGTCTTGCATTTATGAACTGTGACACAATCTTGCGTTTTTCGCTCCCAAATCCTCAAAAACATTAATGAAATTTTCTTGAATAATGATCATTTACTGTCATTTATGCTTATTACTCTTCACATTTCACTTTCAATAACTCATTGCGTCTTCGCGAATTTATTGCCTTATTTGGGTAGAAATTATTTGAAAAATTATGCGTCGTCAATACAGTTTCAGTCAAATAACCCTTTACAAGTTTACTTTACTTACTCCCAAACAAATATTCTGAATTGAGTTAACATATTATTGAATGTCATAAGAATATCTTGAAGATGGCATCATCATTGTGTCTTGTAACCCTGAAGAATAGGATTAAACTTCCTGTCCGATCAAATAGGAGAACGACTAACTTAAAATTCGAATTCATTTTTCTTTTTTCTTTTCGACTCTCCTATTACGATTATAGGACGTGTTCAATACTCTTTCGGCATTTGACTGATATCGTATCCTCTGATATCGTATACTTGATATCGTATCCTCTGATATCGTATACTTGATATCGTATCCTCTGATATCGTATACTCTGATATCGTATACTCTGATATCGTATCCTCATATCTACTCCAAAGTGACATTATATTGTATGATCCTTCAACAAACTTTATACTGTTAACTTAGCAAATTAAAAACAGAGTACGTTTGACTTTTATTAAAATCTTACCACCTGAATTTAACTACCAATAGAACAACTAACTAAAGCAAATGTAGAAACCATATTTACCAACAACATTATGATGACAAATGCTTCCAACGGCCTTTTTCATCACGAATTACAACACTTGTCAAAAACTAATTTTCAAGTGTTCAAGAGATTATTTACCTTAAGACTCTACGGCGTCAAGCTAGTTCAATTTGTCAGTAGTAACAGATACATAGTTCTGCAATATCTTTAAAAGTCGCCCGAAACATCTGATGGTGAATTTAAGCCTGGCGATTATTTGACATTTTTTCAGTATGAGTGAGAGTAAATTTACCATTTACAGCTAAACTATAGGGAATGACCCATTTACCACTAAAAAAGATTGGATATCCAAAAAGAATATTCAATTATCTTTCCAAAATTACGTTATCGTGAATGCAACTGGGGTTTTCAAGTTTATTCAAAACTTCAAACGGGACTCATATTAAAATGTAATAAAAAGGTGGGAAGAAAATCGGTTAATTTTATCTTTTGAGGAAGTACGTGTAAACCTTATCTTTCCCATATCAGATTAGATCGAAAAAAACGTATTCCCCCATATCTGAACTAAGATTTCTCAATCTTTACTTTCCATTTTTGATAAAGTTAAAAATCTTTCATGTGATCATATAGTGGGGACCCTGTTCTTCGCCCTACAGCTTCAATTCAACAAAGGTAAATCAGAAGTATATTGCTACTACACTGTTCAGTTGAGCTCTCTTTAATTGAAGTAGTTCTGACTCTAACATCAAGAAGAAGCCATGTCACTTACAGGGAGTTGAAAACCCTGTTTACTTTTTATTCAAAATCTATGGAAACTATTCTACTTCTTGTTCTCCCATTTTGCAAAACATAATCTTTGAAGATTGCATTATTAATCACTTTAAATCTAAAGTTAATCTTTCATTTATATGACATAGCTTATTCATCATAACTATTTTAAACGTAATCCATTAGTTTGCGTGGCTCTCTTACCTGTTATTGAGTAAATATTATTCATATATACTGTGTAAGGAGTGAAAAAAATGCATTTAAAACAATTGTCGTTAAGTGTGTTGATTGGCTTATCATAATATTTGTAGTTAAGGTCATGGTCAATTTCACGCGCTTTGACCATCGTAATCAAAGACCAGTTATGCCATTGCGTCTACACAACACAAAAGTAAATACCATAGAGTTCTATACTACACACGTACTTATTGTGCAAGTAAGTGACAAAACCAGAACCTTATTTCAAAAGTTCTGAAGGATACATTTGAGTTTAGTTTTTGGTTTTCGGTAATTGTAATCTTCCATCTTGCCATACTATTCTTACAATAACACTTTCCTGCAAGATTTGATTAAATATCCATTGTTTTTTGTAGTTCGGATATTATACTGCTATTACTCACTATCAAACTCTGTTCGAACTCTAATAATTCACTTCGTTTTGTCGTGAGCAACTAAAAGATTATCGCACTTACCCGGTAGTTTTCCGAATGCAACTGTTATATCTATGGTCGTGTCCATGATGTCAAGATCTATTGATGTCAACTACTGTTAAATTTACATATTTCTGTTCTATTATATTTGAAATATCAGTGTATTTTACAACATTTTTCTTATTGATTTTGATGTATTTATATTTACCTGAAATACTTATCATATGCATTTATCAACGATTTGAAATGTAAATTGTCCAAATGATGGCTTCGTCAATTTTGGTTTTATTTTCGTGAGGAAAGTGGCTCTAAATATAAATATATAAAAATAGTCCAGTTTACTCCCAGTGGAAATAAGACGGTGGAACAAAGCATGATAATTGTTAAATGAATTCAGAAGAAAAATAACTAACAATCACTCTTGAAAAGCTTTACTTCAGTCTCTTTACCAAATGTCAGCTGAAACGGGAAACGATAATCATCACTTGTTTCATTATCTACCGCACTGTGATCCCAAAAATGTCAATGCTAAGATTAGTGATGCCCTTATAACAGTCCGCGTACTCGTCCAGAAATCAGTACTTTTTTCAGTTGAAATTCATAATTTTTTTCTTAAAACGGTTGTTCAATAAAATAAGTTTTTCAAGTCCAGTAGCTGTTATTGCTCTTTCCAGCATTGATAGGTTTTCCTTCATAATATTTTATTTGTAGGGTGGAACATCAGTATCTTGATTGATATTATTTCCCCTTTGAGTTACAATATTTAATATTTTGTGAAGTCTACTATAGTTGAGGGGTTCCTTTCTAACGTTTATATGAATCTTTTATTTGTCAAAAACTGTCCATATTTTTGTTGCTGCTTCTGACATTCAAGTGATATAGTTTCCGTTACTTATTGCAGTTAGGTTTTAAGATTGTGTAATGAAATTACACAATGTTTAAATAGCGATGTTCTTTGACAAACCCGAATAATGTACACAACAATATGAGGCATTTTTCGACATCAGCCAATATTATATTAATATTAATAGTACAAATATTGGGGCATTTTGGCGATAGTTAATAATTAGCGATCATCTTTGTTTGACTATTACCACAAAACTATCTAAACTAAACTATTTCGGGCGGGGCTGGTAAAGTTTAACACAGAAAATAAAAAATAATCTATTGTCTGAAATCAAAATGCCATTCCAAGCTCAATCCTTTCACTTGACAGTGACACGCAAAATATATCTTCCAAAAGCTAAGCTAAGTATCCAGAAACAGAATAAAATCATTACAAACAAAGAAAATGGTACTAAACTTTTATGTAATATGAGTCCACCTAAATGGCAATGAATAATGAAATTCCTCCTCATAGCTGACAAAGAAACTTGAATAATGCTGAGAATGCCATCGACCGAAGATGTGAGTAACGAAAAAGTATACATGACATGAAGATAAGACAACTTAAATTTCTAGAACACACAATAGAAAAGATTTGTTGCAAAATTCGATACTCACAGGACAGATTAAAGGCAAGAAAGAGAGAGAAATCATGCATAATCTACATAGCTTATGTAAATGGCTGGGGAATCAATGTCTAGTAGAAATAAGAAACAGAAAAAATTTAAGAATTAAAAATGGCAAGAAATTGTGTAGAGCCAGAATCACCTACCTTCTGAAAAGACACGGCAGATAAAACTAAAGTCTTCTTGTACATTTAATGTGAAAATACTCCCGATCTATATAATATAAATATACATTGATTTATTTAGCTATGTATGATTTTAACAAGCCTTTGCCACTTTCGTTATTTATCTTTAGGCATTATCAGCTGATATTACATCGGTCGCGCACCCAAGTGAAATTCTTCAAAGTAAAATAGTACTCAATACATCCTAGAATATATCTCATATATCTAGTCCGCAAAGTATATAGATCAATGGGTTGTTTTATATTAAAAAATGCTGCGTGTTTCGGGAGAATGTCAGTGGTCAATATTCGACAAAAATTAAAAGGTTTTCAACGTTGATATTTAAGAATGTCACACTAATCCAATGATTAACATTGGCGCAATGAAATCTACTCCGTATACAATTCATACGCATTATTTTTAACAAGACAAAGCGAGGGCTATAGAATCTTTATCTATACGTTTTTCGATCTATTAGCGATATCAACCAAAATATATTAATATCCTAGCTGTTCTGTAAGTGTGTGTGTGTTTTGCTATAATACACAAAGTTAGATTAATTATTAAAAATGTGTAATTAATTTGAATATTTCTCCTGACTGCCAAAATACAGATAGTATGACCTTTCAGTAATGATCGGCGAAACAACCAGCAAAAAACCAAATATATCCATGATAATTGTGATAATTGTTCTAGGGAAATTTCCACTTTGCTACCTCGATTTTACAGATTATGGCGCTGTATAGACTGCCGCTGAGATGTAATAGATATCGGCTTTGGAATAAGAAATCGGGGAGATCGAATTCCAGCCTGGTTCGTTACATTCACTAACACGTAAATACACTTGGAAGAAGTATGAATCTTCTCTTCTTCCTTCAGCTGTGGTTTTAACAGCACGACAGACAGGATCATCTACCCTCCCTCAGTTGTGATGTTAATAACAAGATAAACTGCTTTTTATAACCTTGGTTTGCAATCAGTCTACCGCAAGAAAATGGGCAACTTGCCACGGAAAAATCTTCTGACTCGTCAGTAATGAATCGGATGAGAAAAGATCATCTAAGTGTGTATAACATAACTGACTCATTGGCAAGATTGGTAGTTAGATGATGTGAAATTGCTAGATACAACCAAAAGTTAAATGCTAACAATTTCTTCTCTCGTACTTCTTGCTTTTTTCGGCATCATGCAATTCAGTCATCTTTGATTTTCAATTTTTTTTAAAATTTCAATGTCCAGTTTCCTTTTCCTCTAATTGGAAAATATTAAGTTCTCAGATTTTTTAATACCCAAATACCCAGGAACCATTTGTGTCTTAATGGCTTTATCGACTTGCTTGGACTGGACCTATTATCAAAATTCAATTTTACATCATACGACAAAATACCTTATAGCAATTAACGTATATATCAAAGTCTATAGAAAGATGCGTATACTTGAAAATATATATTGAATAAAAAGTCCCACAAAAAATAGACCAATAAGCTTTACATATATATATATATATATGTGTGTGTGTGTGTGTGTGTGTATTAGTGAGAGTATAAGTGATTAACATTAATGGAAGTACATTCCACAGTTAAATATTTACTTTAAAATGCTCAGTACTTCGTTTTTAGTTTAATTTATCATCAGTGAATGTCGAACGCATTGAAACTCGCCTTTAGAAAATTAGTTGAGAAGTTTAAAGGGGTGAGGACAAGGGAGACAATCATATATAGGGATTTAAAAGATTTTCAAATTAAAGAAGAAAAAAATGAGAAACTGAGTCAAAGTAAAGGCACAATACTAGTTTAGTACAGCAAATCTAAGGTCGAGACAAAAGACGCTCGTCAAACGAGTGGTACTGAGAAGATCAGGTCTATGTTAATTTTCCCGTCTGCAAATGGGGGGGGGATCAGAAATGCTGTCTTCACTATGAAGTGAGAGGAGGCGTGGAGAAAATTAGAGTAAGTAAAATGGTGTCTTTAGGTCAACCGGGGCCTGGATAATATGAGGAAACTTGGAAAAATGGAAAATTTCCTGAACGGCTATCCGGTATACTAATCCCAATAACACAAGCTTTCTCCTGCAGGTAGTGTATAATATATATGCGGTAAACCTCTACATGTGGAGAAAGCATGAGTCTCCAGTCGTGCCAGAAGAGAGGATTTCTCCAACACGTAAGGGCACTAGCGGTGGAACCATGATAAAACTTTAGAAGCTATTAAAAGCTTATAGTCTCAAAGAATCTCCAAATAAACCGATATGAACCAATGAAAAGACTGGAAAATGATAGGCAGTCGGCATGATTTGTAATGGAATGCAAAAGGCTTGGTTAGCGACCACAGTGCAATCCGACTGAAAGAAAATGCAGAGACTCTTTCTGAGTGGACACTATGTGATATGCTGCCAAAATTATGTATAACAGATTTGGAAAAGTCAAGGCCATTTGCTGAATAATGGCAGTAGAAAAAGCCTGTAGATGATTATGGATTAAAAGATCAAGCGATTGACAGTCAAAAAGAAAGTGAAGGGAAGTTGCCGTTGATATTTTTCCAGGTAACTGGAATATAGGTCTCGTGTATAACCTAAAACTACTCACAACAAGTGTCGATTAGCGAACAGAATTATGTTGCTCCGAACCATGTTTAGTTGGTGGTGATTTGTGCCTAGAACCTGTTTACATTTTCGATTGAATGAGTAACATGAATGTAAATACTAAGTGAAGTAAAATGCAATTCATCTCCTCATCTCTCTCTCTCTCTATCTCTATCTCTATATATATATATATATTTCTCTCTCTGTCTCTATTGCTCTACCTCTCTGTATATATATATATATATATATATATATATATATATATACACACACACACACACACACATATATATATATATATATATAAGAGCACGAACCACAGAAGTAAGCAAACCTGAGCTTCTGCCGTTTGGTTTATTCACGATAAACTTTTAGTACATCGCGCTTTTTTAGCTTGCCCAACAGCTGTAATTCATTGAAAAATGAAAGATGAGTAGATCGACACTGAATTGTTTTAACTTGTTTCACGATATAATGCAATTATTCATTGGGATATTTTTATTATTTTTAGAACGTTGTTTTCATGCTACTCGTGACGATAATATATACCATTTTCTTTTTGTTTTTATGTTCGCCTCACATTGGTTTGTTAAGTAAGTACTTCAAATCTAGCTAAAAGCAATGACAATCAAAATTGTTACATGAAAATGACGAACAAATACTTTTTATTTAATATAGCAACAATGTATTTCTTCGAAAAATACCAGTTTTTGCAAGCAGTAAATGTGCGTGGTTGAGGATTTTGATAAGATTATTTACATGCTGGGCAAAAACTGTTCAATCTACAGAAGATCTTAATAAGAGAGGGATTTTTTAAAAAGAAAGGTAATTATCTTCCGCCATATATATTTTTGTTTATATCATTTTTATTTGTTTTGATTACCATAGTATCTCTCTTATTTCTGATAATGTGTATTTACTAAAAAAACTGTAGCGTTGGATACCGTTAAAAGGGAGTACAAATATTTTAGCAAAAGCTACAAAACATATGTAAAAAATCTAATTAATGCTTGAATAAATCCTACAAGTTTCATTAAAATATGACAGTTATCTGATTTTTGCAAGAATATTTAAATATGTGTATTTATCAGCAAAAAACCACACACACATTTCCTGTACAAACTTATGGTCTCGCGTTGATGATAGATAAAAAAATAGATAAAAAAACATTCTGAACCAAAAATTGCGAGGTTCTAAAAACGATTAAAAAACAGAATTTTCTTTCTTTTTTAATAATAACTGATAGATTTTGACATCAAAAATGCATTTTCATTGTTTTGAGTATGTTTTATGATACAAGTTCAATATTAACTGATTTTGAAGGTACTTAAATGAATCTTGCAGAAACTAATCACAAAATAATCACTTAAATTAAATTATTATTATTAGTAGTAGTAGTAGTAGTAGTAGTGTTATTAGCATTCGTTCATTAATTCAGTTAGATTTATTTAATTCTGTTCAGAGTAATCATTCAACATTTTAGTTACAAATTGTTAAAGAAAAAGAATAAAGTACTTACTCCTGATATTACATCAGCTTAGTGTTTTTTGTTGTTTTTTTTCTAGGAATATGTTTCATAGTCAACATATCACACTCTCTGACAGAGTATCAATTATGGACATGGTGCCTGGAACAAATCCTGATGAGTCAGTTTTATTATTATTTTATTATTATTGCTACACATATGTATCGGATCTAAACTTAAATTGATCTCTATCTCTCGTTCTTACACTCTGTCTCTGTACACACAAAGAGACACACGTGTGCATACATTTTACTCTCACGTACTCTATCTATCTATCTATCTATCTTATTTACACTGTTCGGATTACTGTCCTCATTCTTTCTACATTTAAGTTATACTTTCCGGTCTTCTTCAGGTGATACAAATTTTAAACCGAACCCTATGTTTTCATTCTCATTTCAGTGTGCAATGTAGTTATATTCCT